>JAABKK020000445.1:0-16530 GCA_011634745.2 Catotricha subobsoleta
TTTGATTGATTGAATTTTGACATTACTGTATTTTGTTTTTGAGTTTAAAGGAAAGAGATAAGTAAAACCTTTATGTAATATAAAGAAAATTATTAATCTTAAACGGAATCAAATTCCGAATGAAAATATTAGGGTGGAGCAATTTTTTTGCTGCGTTTCGATTGGTCTCTTGAACACATTTAGAATTTTTTGCTGATTTTTGAAAAACAAGCTACCAATGGATTGGTACACGACTTCATTTTTGTAAGACATTGAAAAAAAACCGGAAAATTTTCCACAATCTTCAAAAGTGCACAAACTAAAAAACAAATTTGCCAATCCAATACTGTTTTTTTTTTCAAAATTCGGTCGAATTTCACAAACAAGCTGCCAATAAATTGGTACAGGGCTTCATTTTTGTAGTGATGCGTAGAAATATTAAAAAATCGTGATTTTTTTTAAAAATTGTTATTACATATTAGTATTACGTTTCTCAAAAATTTACGTCGATTGAGAGCATAATAAATTGGCAAATTGGAAACTTGCGTTTCACGCCGAGCTCTACAACATAGTTAAATTTCAAGAAAATCGTCGGAACGGTTTTCGAGATATTCATAAAAAAAGGACAAAAAAAAAAAAAAAAAAAATCACGATTCCAAAGCTTCTATTTTTTCAAAAATGAAGCAAAATGAAGTAAAATTCGAAATTTGGTTAAAAAGTTGTTGCATTCACGGCCCACTGGTGTTGGAATTATTTCGAATCTTTTAGTATTCATTTAAAATACTCCAAAAAAAAATACATGGCATTAGAAGCCACAGTTTGGCTTGTGTCCTACCCCTCGGATTAATATTATGTATTGTTGTTATTTTTTTCAGTTTAATTGATATTTTATTATTGTTAACAATGGAATTGAGCTATATTTTATATAGCCACCATATATAAGTTATTGCAGTACAGCCTTACAGACATACATATTATTGTTAATTTTAATTAAATACAAAGACAAAAAATATATAAAGGATTTTAATAATAAATGAGAAATGTAAGCCTCTGAAGTTGTGTAAATGGTAATATTTGATAATATTTGCAGCATTGGTTGCTTTGTACCGTTACAAATAATTGTGTTCGTAGTAAACTACGAATGACCAATATGTTATTTGAAAGGCATTTGATTATTTGCAACGGTACCGAATTTTCACAACTTCATAGGGCCAGCGCATCGAATATTTCATCCATTTTCAAAATCTTTTATACACGTTAATCAATTCTCTATGAGGCCAAATGCATCTATGAAAAAAAAAAACGGTACAGTAGCAAAGATTTTTGGACGATTCGAATTTCTGGAAATAAAAGAAAATAAATTAAAAATAAAAAAATATGTGCTTTGCAGCACAGAATAATTAACATTTATTTCGTTTATAATATATATTTTATTGGTTTGATAATTTTTTTTTTTTTATTTTTATTTTTATTTTTTTTCTCCGATGCATGTGGACGGATTTTTATGATCAATATACCAAAAAACGCAAAATTTTTTTTTCTTTAAAAAAATATTTTTTTTTTGAACTATTTCGTTTTTGGGTCGTGGCACCCAATTTTCAGGGTTTTTTTGGTACTTTTTTTTACATATTGAGTTGGAACTTGGGTGTGGTCAGACGGATTTTAATGGTCAATATACCAAAAGACGCAGAAAATATATGTACTGACCTTTTTTTTTGAACCTGGGAACATCGAAATTTTTTTTTTTAATTTCTTACAAAAATGAAGTCGTGTACCAATTAATTGGCAGCTTGTTTTCTTGAATATGTAGTTTTATCGTATAATTTCATCTATACTACATATAGTTACCAGAATCATTTTATTGAATATTTATAAATTATTTTAAAAATTAAAATGAAACAAAAGTTTTAACATTTTATTTTTTTAAATTTTTTTTTTATTTAATTTAAATATTTTTGTAACACATTTATTACTTATATTTTTATTATGTTATTTAATAATTATAATTATAATGATTTTTATTTTTGTTTATAATTTAAATATAATATATGTTTAGTTATAATAATATGTCAACGACTGAACGGCATGAATGAATTATAATTTTGTGTGTGTTTGATAAAGATATTATAATTTAGAGCACAATTATTGATATTAAATTTGGTTATAATTGATATAATCAAAAGAGTAAATGAAAACACATTACAAATAACATCAATATATATAATTTTTATTTATTTTTATTTATTTATTTTTTTTTTATTTGACATCAATTAAAATTACGATATTTTTCTCTTTTTTTTTGTTTGTTATTCATTTTTATATATTTTGTAATCAATAAATAGGTTTTTGAAATATGATTGTAAACACGTTACTATTATAATATTAATGTTATAATTTTTTATTATTATTTTTTGTTTTCTTTCAGAAATTCATTTATTTCAGATTCTAATAATAAAATATATATGATTCTCTATAATTATGGTATATAATAACAGTCGGAATCATTCTAATATAACTTTAAATATAGTTTTTGTTATAAAGATTTTTTTTTTTTACTGATTTTTATTTACAGAAATAAAACATATTTTTATTATTTTTTTTTACAACTTTTAATTTTATTATCTTTAGTTTTTTTTTTTTTTTTAAATTTTCTTTTTAGATAGCATTTTTATATTTAGGATTTTTTTTTAATTAAATTATTATTTCCTTCTTAATGCATTATTTTTTATTTGTAAATATTGTGGAGTTAATATTATACTCAATATTTATTTTTTTATTTTTATTTTATTTTGTTAAAAGTTTATTTTCATTTCTTTGTAAATTTATAATTCTACGGAATTTATAATAAATTATGTGTGATAAGTCAGGCGCATTCGAACTCTCATCAAAATGATTAAATGAAAGGAATATCATTATTTATTTCAAAAGGAAAACTTCTGAATAAATTATTATATTTCATTTAATGAAAAAAGTTTGAAAGGAAAAAAAATAGAAACCAAATTATTATTACATAGAAAAAATGAATGAAAATAATGTCGCGTCATATTTTGTTTTATTTTCTTTTTGGGTTTTTGGTTTTCTTTTTAAGTTTTCGGCTTATTGCGGCCCTGTACAAGTTTATTGTAATAATTTATTAAAAATTTAAATACTTTTAATATATAATAGAACTATCGAAAAACAGTAATTTCTATTTCCGCTTTTCTTAGCCAATCCAATAATATATTTCACTTATTTATTATTGATAATTGTGATATTGTCATTTGTGTTAATTTGATGATTATATAATTCGCATTCTTTGCATATTAAAATTGTTGAAAACTTTTATATAGGCATTAATAAAATATTTATGATATTTCTATAACACAATTTATTATACTGATTTTTTTTTTCACTTTTTATTTACAAATATATGATTTACTAACTTCACCAAAAATGAGTGCATACAATTTCACATCAAATTTCATTACAAATATTTTTCCATTTCAAAAAAAAACAAAAAACAAAAAAAAAGAAGAGAATAAAATATTGATTATAAACATGGTGAATTCAAAATATCATCAATCAGTCTATAAACTCACCAAATGTACCGAAAATAATTTAAATTAAATATCAAATACGTCAATAGTGAGTTGACAAGCTCATGTTTACTTCATTATTATATATTCGATCAAAATATTGTTTTAATTTAGTTCTAATTGACTAGAAAATCACAAAAATGAATAGAAAATATGGTTTACCAATTAAAATTAGTTTAAATGAAATTTGAATTATTGTTCACAATTTATTATATGGTCAAATTCAATTATAATATTACACGTTTTTGAGACATATCAATCTTTACCAGTATTCAATTATAGGCGTCGTAACAATTTTGTAATGTTATTTTGATTGTTCGATTTTATTTTATTGTTTGTTTAATTATTTATGAATTCAAAATGAGTTTTGTGACAGTCATTTGGTCTCTCCTTCTCCATTTATTACGTACGATACAATATTTATTTTATTATTATTTTTTTTTTCTTAAATATCTTTTTTAATTAATTAGAGACATTTAATTTATGTATTTTATGCTTTCATTAAACTGCTATTTGCTAAAATAAAAGGAATTTGTTTCAAAATAACTTTTTTTTTATGTTGTGCTTCAAGCAAATATTAACGAAACTCTTCTTATTATTATGCTACACATAACATATGGGAAATGTTCTGTTTGAATACATCAGTTTATCTAACCCGCATCGTTTATGTTCTATTTTATAGTATTCCAGATTATACACGTATAAGTTATATGGTTATTTTATTCTTTTCTTTCGACAAGATATGCATTTCAATGGAAATATTTAAACACAGAGTACATGGTAATTTCAGTTACATAGAAAAATATACTAAGCGGGCTTAAATAAAAATTGTTATTTTGCACAATCCAGACTAGCATAATGGAATTCCAATATTATCAATCACATACACACATGAAAATAAATATAATAATAGGGGTAGCAACGATAAATATGAATTGAAAATATACTTGTTGCTCTGAAATAACCGAATGAATAGCAATGCTGTTATATTTTAAAGATAAACTATTTTAACGATATATATATATATTATTATATATCAGTTGTTGTTATAAAAAGAAAGACACAATTTTACACAATTGGAATTATATAAATGGGGACAGTTGGTTGTTAAAAATATACCTCCGGTTAGTTATTTAGGGTGTTTAGGAAATATAAAATAACCCCAGGGTGTAGAATGGATACAATGTTCGAAGATTTTAAAAATACAAGAATTTTCAAAATACTGTGAGCAATAGAATCAGATAACATCTGTTTGGTTATTAAGATCAAAAAGCAACCATAATATGATATTCGACCATTCCACACGTAATGTATCACATAAGTTACGATATTTTTGTTTTTCTTCTTTTAAATCTCACATCCAAAATATAGTTTTAATTGAAAAGTGATGTAAGTATATAGCGTAGTTGTTCATTATATTAAAATATACTATATTTTTCAATTAAAACTATATATTTTGGATGTGAGATTTAAAAAACGAAAAACAAAAAATCATATAACTTACATGTGGATGTGGAATCTACATTTAATTTTCTTTTTTTTTCAACATTTTATTACTTTTCTACAATTTTTCACTCAAAATATTTTGTTTTGACCACAGTAATATTTACGAAAGTAATACAATTTTTGTTACTCGAGCGAATAATTGAATAATATATAAGATTATATTATACATTATATACATATTACATATAATATAATTGGTTGACCAAAATACATCTGACCAATAATTGTCGGATATGAAATCCCAACGGATATTTTCAATATATTACGGAAGTTGTATTATTAAATGTGTTCGATTCTGATATATATCTCATACACATATATTATTTATAAACTTCGTATTATAGAATATTATTTTATTGGATTATATACGACCAACGGAGATACACACATCCACCGTAAACAGATTCAATAAATACATTTTTCAATATATATATAGGCAATAGGTAATCCTAATATCCTTTTATTAAAAAATAATCCTGAAAAGCGCTTAAACTGCAAAGAAGAAGAAGAAACGAAAAAAAAAACTGATATAAGAAAAAAATATATAAAAAAAAAATATTTTTATGACAAAATATTTTATACTGTGTATATTAGTTGCTAGCTACGTATTCATCGTACGTACGGTATGTTCAATAATGTCCAATGTACCATCATACAGTATAAAAACAAAAAAAGAAATGAAAAAAATGTTTATAGTTTGTTTTTTTAAAGGATCAATATTATCCAATAAATGCATTTTGGTAGAGTGCGCAATACAAAATAAAATTATAACTCAATTTCAATATATACAGTTTTATTTCTATTTTTTTTTTATTTATTTTTTTTTATAGAAAATAATTTTACACCAATATTGAACCGAACAAAAATATAAGAATCGTTTCTTTCCTCTAATCCCAAACACAAATAATAGTACATAATAATAATAATATAAAAAAAAAAAAAAAAATTGGAAGAAAAATAAAAACCAATAAATAATATTTTTTTCTTCGGAAAATATGAATATCAAAAGAAATATATCATACGAATGGTCATAATCCTATTTTAATGGTAAAAAATATAAGAAAATGTAGGTAAATAAAATAAAATATTTTTCAAACAAAATATGTGACTTGAATAATTGAATACATAAATAGTATGACGCACAATAATAATATCCTTCAATGATGTGTCATATACATATATATACATTTTTTTTCTATTTATGTATTTAAATATGCCTATGTTTTTTTTTCTCAGTATTGTATCGACGACTATGATGATGTACAAAATAAATTGATGACATAAATAAATTTATTTAAATTTTCTATGTTGGTTTACAAAGAAAAATTTAAAATTTCAATATTTTAGATTTTAAGATTTTAATGAAAAAAAAAAAAAAAAAATATTTAATAACGAAAACAACACAATATAAACTTTAATGTGGTATATTTTTCATTTTCCTGAAAATTTAACACAAAATGTTTGCTCCACGTACAAAAAATGACATTTCTGGTAAGAGTAATTTGATTTTCGTAATTTGCTTTTGTTTCTGAAAGTTGAACAAATTCAAATAATCAAATTTACGCACGAAAATACCAAATAAAAATATGCTGATAAGATTTGAGTAAACCCGCGAAATACGGTTGGAACCAGATTAATTTGGAAAAAAAAATGTGAAGAGTCACAGTTGTATGAACCGTTTATCAATATTATTAATTGTAAGCAGCTACTGATCCGAAAAGTGAAACTGATCGAAAATGTGATTGGATTATTGCAAAAGATTTACCGAAAGATAAAATTATTAAAAAACCCAAAATCCCTAAAGTTCTATTCATATCGCACCATATCGGAACATAAAATTATAATAATAAAAAAACAATTAATCATTTTATCGCATCAGAGGATAAAAAATTGTGTTGCTGTAAATCTGAAAATTATTTTCGTTTACCAAAGTAAAACCATAATTTAAAAATTATCTATTCAGATGAAACATTTATAGAAAATATTTGGAAAATCAGCAACCCATCTTTTTTCATATAATATGTAGTGAGATAGTGATCCGTTTATTCAATGCATAGATTTTTCTAAAAAGTAATGCGAGAACTAAAATTTATACAATATTTCCAAATATGTAGTTTTTATGTGTAGAAACATTTGTTATTACGAAGTTTACGATTTAAAATCGAAAACTTTGTAAGTAAGCATCATAGTTATAATTTTATATTTATCGCTAGAGCTCGCACAGATTTTTCTATATGAATGTAGAATGTTGCAGAAATAATATTTATGCTATGAGTTATAAAACCCTCGAGGTCCAGCCATAAGTCAATTTAATATTTATGTTTCGTAATTTAAAAGGAATAAAATTCGGTTGTTTGTTATAAAGTCCTCTCTATCCAACTAAAATTTATGTTTATGATTTGTTTATTTTAATTAAACTATTTCATCCACAGCACAACCAGTCAGCCACTAAAGTTTATGCAGAACATCATAAATTTAATCTCATACAATTTTTGTAATACAAATTAATTATTATTTTATATTTAAAAAATGATCTCATTTACTCCCACGGAATATCATTTATTAATAAAGCATAAAAATTCATTATATTGTCGTATTGTAGAAGAAGAAAAAAAAACTGTAATCATACTTAATCAGAAATTCACCATTTTTGTTTTCTTTATTTTAAACAAAAATCATGAAACAAAATTATGCTTAAAAGAGCATCACAATTAGAAGTTGAAAGAGAGATAATTATTCTTCTTATAATAATAATAATAATACATAATACTAAAATTGTGAAAACGTACATCTACGTGTTATCCTTTTGCAAATGAAATACAAAAAAGGAAACGCAAAAAAAAAATAGCCCGCTAGAACAAAAAAACCAAATACGAAGAAATGAAATGGACGATAAAATAATAAAGCTAAAACAAAGTTTTGTACATGGGCCGCGCGCTCATTTCGCGGGTTAATGGAATTATAAAACTTTATGGACATATATAATGACATTGTACATATAAATTGTACCTTCCATTTCCATTGCATTAGGGCTGAGATTATTATTTTAAAATCGTTACATTAACGACTAATAATTTGAATTAACGAACGTAGGCGTCAATCGCAGTATTCGAACTTATGGAATAATGTTCTTAATAATTGCTCTATTCAGATAATGTTTGAAATAGGCGAATATTTGTGGATAATATAATATGCACAAAGTTTGTTATGTAAGGGAATATTGAAGATTATAAAGAATGATTATTAATAAATGAATAATTATGAATAAGCCGAGTATTACGAAAAAAGAAAGAAGAAAATTACGTATTATTCCCATATTAATTTGTTCAATAATATTCATCGCAGCCCTACTCCGCACATATTCTGCAAAATGTAGGAGAAAAAAAAGCTTTTGATTAGTTAGCTTTTTATTATGGAACAAAATAATTTATTAAAAGGCAAAATGGTAAAAAAAGTATTAATTAAGTTTAATGATTTCTTTTTTTTTTCCTTTTTATTATCTAACTAAAAAAAAAAGATTCTTACACAAAATACAAATCTATTCTACATTGTTGTAACAGTGAATGTTTCATTGTTGCTGTTTTTATTACTCAAGTATCCTTTTTTATTTTCTTAAAACTTTGTAATACAAGCATAACATAATATAATACATAACATAACATAACATAACATAATACAACATAACATAACATAAATAATAGCTAGGACAAAGTCAATTAGCTAAGAGATTATCAAGATAAATCGTAAAACTGATATAAAATAGTGTAAATGTAAATAGAAAATAAATGATCCATTTAACATTATAACCAATATGCGAAGAAGGACAAGCACAAGGTTAATTAACAATGAACACAATAAGGGGTTTAAGTATTTATTCTATAACCAAACTCTTAGTCATTAAATAAACAAACTATATAGAGATATTCTCGGAGATATTCAATTTATTTATTAAATAATTAAATGTACTTGAAAATTGAAGTGGAAAAATACTCGATTCGCTGAATTATATATTTTTGTATGTAAAATCAATTTTAACAAGCAGAAGCAAATAATCTATGAAGGTGCTCAAGTCAGTACTCATGTATTTCAAGAAGATAAAAACATCGATTATAATTTAAATATAAAAATTGCGATTTCTTTGAAATTATATTATTTAATTAGATTTTTATTTATAATTATTTACACCATTTTTAAGAAATTTGAAAATTTTTGAAAAAAAAAATAAGCACTTTTTTTTGTTTTTGTTTATTTTTGCACTTTTGAAAATATGGGAAAATATGACCGATTTTTTTTTCTTTCTTACAAAAATGAGGTCGTGTGGCAGGTCGTTGTTTTATCTAGATACGAAGTGCTTTTGTGCAAGTATATTTGTTTCCTATGCAAATTTTTCTTTGTTTGTAACTGTCGTTCAAGCCACTCAAATATTTGTTTTTTAACTTTCTTAATTTGCAATAAATTTTCTATAGTATGATTTATAGAATTAATATTTGGCTATAACTTTTCAAAAAAATTACCCTCCACCCTGTTTTCGTTTTTTATTTTCTTTTTTTACATTTATACCAATGACTGAAACAAAAGAAACCATTACATTTATGTAGAGATTTATAATATATTTTAAGATAATAGAAAATAATTGAACAAGAATCATAAGCGAATAAAGCAAGGAGCTTACAGAACTAAAAACTTTCGTTAAAGGAAAAGTAAATGGTACGAAACTTTTTCGTTCTATTGTTTTTGTGCTTGCAGTTGCTGCTTGTGTACTTATTTGAAAATAAAAAAAAAAAATGGTTTGTTTAAAAAGGATCAAGTCTTTCGAACTGGTATTTTGTTATTATCAAATGTGGGTATGATATTTAAACAAAATGTTCTGTACTATAAAATAGAAATATTAGAAAAAACTTTATTTAAAAGAAAAACGGTATCAGGATTGAAAATCAACTTAAGCGAATCAAGCAATCGTATAATACTAAATTGATTACTTAAAATGACCATAGTTTTGAACTCATAAAGTTGTCACACCATTTTTAAAACTCTAGAGAATTTACTTTTCAGAAAACTTTATATAGTTTTGGTTATGTTTTAGATTACTTTATTGAAAAGGGAGACTTAAAAAAAAATATTGCTTTATACATATTTTAGCAATATTTTTTATGACATATTCTATGTGCGTGTTAGCAAATTTAATAAATGGAAATAAAAAAAATTCTGTTTCACCATAAACTTAATACCATGACTATAAGTTATACCCTCACGTATAAACGCCAGTATAAAATGCAAATTGCAGAAAAAAATAAAATTAAAATGAGGATAGAAAATGATATTTTTTTTAATTAGGATACGTATTTTTGTTGTAATTATGCATTCATTTATTTAAATAGAAATATCTCCAACTCTCATTATACGAGTATGAAGTGTTTTCTACACAAATTTATAAACTAAAAGCGTTTACTTTTCTTCTTGTGGCAAGCGTGTAAATTTCAATTTATAATATAGCATTTAGTGTTTTAGCTATAGAAAAAAAATTTAGTGTGCGCTGAAAATTTCTATCCGCCGTACATCAGTTTCTAATCTAGAGTAATGATTAGTAGATTGACTGACTGACTGACGGTATAGAATAACAATTATTATAAAACCATAGAGTGCGGCTTTCGAAATTACAATCTCATTAGATTTTTTATCATAATGTTTTAAAAAGATATTGATCTAATAAAGATGAAAAGATGCTTTATTGAATATCTTAAAAAAAGAAAAAAGAAAGCAAAACATAACTTTTAATACGCCAAATGAATAAAATTGACGTTTAATGCTTAACCTTTACATAATATGTATTCATAAAATTCACGTACGATATTGGTTTTGTTCTTGACTTGTTTCTGAAAGTACTTATTTCTTACTTATGTTTAAAAGAAAATTTCTTTTCATGAAAGACGATTCGTTTAAAAAGTTTTTGCCTACATATTTTATAATTTTCATTTAGATCTATTGTTATGGCATAGCATTGTATGTAAATACATTCCTTTCAAAAATACCATCACTGATAAAAAGAAAATACTTTAATTTAAAGTAAATGTACCAATACACCTAATCATTGTAAATTATACGAAAGAAACACCCCTCCAGGCATTAAAAGTTCTTTATATAAAATATATCTACCGTGTCTTCTACCTATACTTTTATGATTTCGTTCTATGATGGAACATGAAACTGCTTAACGAGATTCGAGTTGAATCGAGTCGAGACACACAGATATAAACACATAGAAATATACTTATTATACAATGCGTACAGCGTACCTATTACTTTCACAATATTGCTTTTAAGAAAAAACCAAAAAAAAAAAAAAAATTTAAAAAATAAACAATAAATAATGTATTGAGGTTTGAGGCCAATATACTTAATATTATTCAATATTTCAAATAATATTTTCACGTTTAACAGAAATTAGAGGCAAAATCATAATAAGGAAATATAATATTAAAATGCAATCTGTGGTGTAGTGATTTTATATTTGTAATTATTTCTTCTTTTTTTTCTTGATATACTGAATTTGCTACCTACCAAATTACATCGTTATCTCTTGTCTTGCTTTTACATAAAAACCATTAATCAAAGAAACGAGTTTCAGTGGATAAAACAGATTTTAAATTCAGGCAGTGTCTGAGAAGAGTTTAACGAAATACAGTGATTTTAATGTTAATATTTTGTTTGATTTTGATAAAGGAAAATTGACTTTTGACAGTTGGCGTGATGAAAAACCGCTACAACCCGAAACATATAATGTTTACCATTGGGAATGAAACCCACCTGGTATTTTACGGTTATGAAAGTCTATTTCAGGAAATTACAAGTCACAAGAGGAATTGAAGCTCAGAGAAAAAAAAACAACAAAGTCCTGTGTATAACACGAATACACAAGACGTATTACCTTGATTAGTTTGTGGCATATAAATTGAAGTCAAATATAAATTAGACAGCATCTGAGATTATTTTGGTAATTTTATTATAAAAATATATAAATATATCTTTTCAATATTAACAAGTTAATATTATTATTTCAATTAAACTAATTAATAGATTACCTCATAATTCAAAAGATTCATAAGAAACTCATAGCAAAATATTAAATTCCGAGCTAAATATGATATTAATTTACATTCGATAAGCTTTAACAACACACTGCGATTTATATTTAATTTCAAATTATTATTATTATTTTTTTTTTTTCGTATAAGCTTTTCGAACTCGCACATCATACGTAATATAATATAAAAAGGATATAAAATATATTCATATTTAATGAATAATGATTTATTATTCTATTTTCGTACATAAAAAAAAAGTTCATACTAAAATTTTTAAAAAGCGTCGTACGTGTAAGGATATTTTTTATAACCACTATATTCAGCTTAAAATATATCCTCCGTCAAAAAAATAAAAAAAATAAGAGAAAACCCTTGAAATAAAATCACCTGAAACAATCAAAAGGATCTGAACATAAAAAATCCATTTTACCGGTTACTCATATATACCGTTTCATAAGTAATTTATAATTTATTCCTCTTTCGTTCTTTTTAAAACAAAAATATCCCATTAAATAGCTTAATAATAAAAGTAAAATCTATATATTTTAGTCTAGTGTGAAAATGGAACCGCCATCATATGAATCATAATATAATAATATAGTAAAGTAATACACATATATGGGATAGATAGGAAGATAGAAAATACACTTATTGTTTGCCAATTTCGAAAAACCATTTTCAAAAGCACTTTAAAGCACACAACACTTTATACCTATAAAATTGAGTAATACATAATTTTTCTTTTTGTTTTTCACTTTTAGTTTGCTAGATACTTTTAACTATGTTAAAAAAAGAAAACATATACATAATATATACTTGAGAACAATGAGCCACTTCACCATATTCAAAGAGAATTGGCGACAGCATATTATATACACAACAATACTAGCTACTATGTATACCTGTCTATATACTTATGGCTACGACAGTACCAGAAGATGTGCTAAAAGCTTTCTCTTCATTGCCATCTTAAAAAAAAAAAAAAATGAATAAATAAATAAATAAATAAAGAGAAAAAATTGAATAATTGCGGAAATTTTGTGGTTTTTTTTTCTCTCTACTTTCTTTTTGTTCATCTTCACAACGGACGCCTATTTAATAAATTTATCTGTGTCTTTCTATGTATTTTCGCTGAATGTAAAATCAAAATGAATATGACGTGAATTCTGAGTAATATTTTTAAAAAAGAATCAGTCGACCTTATTTAGTACCGTCATCAAAAATACAAATATTAGATTAATAAAATCGAAATAAAATTGAAAATGGGTACTGGAAAAAATCATGAGAAACGAAAGGAGAAGAAAAAAAAACGCACCAAGCTCCATTGTGAAAAATTTCTATGTTTAACTCTTATGAAGACGCATGAGGATTGAAAACAAGCATATCCATTTACTTCATATTTCTATTGAACTTTTATTTAATATATATGAGATTTGCTCTATTCACATTTAAAATTCTTATGATTTCAATATTAACACGAAATCTATTGTTGAACATTTCTAAAGTATCTGGGTTTTACTGAATGGGCCGGGCCCAAAGTAGACTTTTATCTTCAGTTTTCCATTCGGAGAGGATAATATGATCTTGATTCTATTTTTATTTCATTTTTTTTCATTAGAGTTAATATTTAGTCTTCACTAAAAAAAAACGCATTAGATTTAGCGAAACAACTATCGAAAGTTAGTAAAAAAGTTAATTTTAGCACCGTTACTCAAAGTTCTGGTCGCTAGATGTAATCTGTACTCAGGCTCAATGCATTTATGCAAATATAAATAAATGATTGCTAAAACGGTAATAAATTTTTTGTTTGAAAACTATAATCTGATTAATGATAAATTTAAATATTCAAACCACGCTTCCTCTTCAATCAAAAAAATATGTGAATTTTGTTTAATTTTTGCCTATTGTTCTGTAACACATTAAACCAAATAATTTATTCATACATCATATAATGCGTAAATAGAATTAACAAAAAAATATATGATTACGAGTGTTATCCATATTGATTAATTTCACGTCTATGTCCATGTCCATTAGCTATTTAAACGCTACCGACTATAATTACAATGGATAGTTAATTTAAAATTCATGTTTTCATAAATTTCTCATTTTAAAATTTCCATTCCTAAAACGTAGAAGTGAGAGTTTATTTTTATCACAATTATTTAATCACACCGCTGAATACACATTATTTTCATAAATAAATAAATGATCATCGTTATGATAATCATTTTTATTTATTTATTGTAAAATAAAAAAAAAAATTGTGACAAAATAAATAATATATTATTGTAATTATAATTTAAAGATTGAATAAAAAAAAATATATAAGTTCTTATCGTTAATGTTGCTACAAAGTTCCATAATAAAGGGTCTTAAAAAAAAACAAGCTGCATGTTTGTGAAGAAAACAAAAGAACGGGGAAAAACCAAGCAAATTTTATCCAATTTCCAAAAGTGCACAGACAATATTTTTTTTTTTTTTTAATATGTAATAAAATATATGATTTTACCACAACTTTTTTCTTATTCACGACAAAAAAATATATAAAGACAGCTTAACAGACTTTCGAAGAGTTCCCCATTATTTATTTCAATTAACATCTAGCATTTTTATCATTATGTTGCAACTATTTTGGACTGTATACATAATATATCAGATTATCTGATCATCTACATTTATTTACTTCTTCCATCAATCAAGTATCAATTCGATATTTCGATAACCATTCTCAGATACACCTCACAAAATTATAATTGATTAATGTAATATATCCTTCAAATATTAGAATTCATATGATATTATTATTCTACTTATTATTGCAATAATTTCCAAAAATAATAATAACAGTAATAATAATAATAATAATAATAATAATAATAATAATAATAATACATAATACATAATACATAATTATAATAATAATAATAGATATTTTTCTCTATATTAAATAATTATTTCATCATGAAATGTTATGTTAAAAGCATCCATGAAAATTAATATTCAAGAAACCCTAGACAATATAAGTGTAGAAGTAGTGTGTATACATACTTATGAACGCACGTGATTATAATACATAAACGCCTATGTATATGATTATATGTTAATACAAAGTAGATAATTTCATAATAATATCTCTAGCTGGAGAGAGCAGCCTGTACGAAATGATATTTTACTATAATATATAGAAAAATATGCCGAAAATGATACAAGATACCATACATAGTCTTAAGTTTAATTAATATATATAAATATATATATATATAAATAGACAAGATACCTAAACACATTGTTTTAATATTTATATAAGAAAATATGTTCCTTTTCAAATAATTTCGTTACTTATAATACATGTAGTAGTATGTATATTGTATAATGTATGTGATCGTATATGCTTTCTTTTTTTTTGTATACGTGGTGTGTTTGTGTGTGTGTACTGCTACTTTTATATTATAAAGTTATTATTTATATCCTTAGGCATATTATTTACTTAATGCATTACATAAGAAATCGAAAGTTTGGCTACCAATTTAAATAAAATATCTTCTATAAATAGTCTCGGTGTTCTTTATGCCTTCCCTCATCATATTTAGATTCGAATAAATGTACAATTTAGTTAAGATCAATAATGTATGAAATATATAAATGGTAAAAGTTTATCATTATAATATATTATAAATTTTGTACATAAATTATTTTACAGAAATATATTTAAATCATCTAGAATCAATAACCATTAATATCGATATCGAAATTATAAAAGCGAGAAATATAATATTGCTTTATATATATTTTAGATGTTCGCATATATGTTAAATAATGAATGTAATTACATAACAGACGTAATTTTCATTGCATTAATAATAAGAAATAGAAATCCCAATTGTAAACAACTTCCACGAATTTACAGTATTTCTATTTATGTAGTGCTTTTAGTAAAATTTAATTAAGTAGTAGTTACTGCTAAAACACTTCGGTAATGAGAATTTAGCGAAATTATCGGTTTAGTTAGTATTTTGTACAGAGTGTTTTGGTTAAATTCAAAGAACATTATTGGAAATATTCAATATTGAACGCGGTTTTAATGCCACCAAAAAAATAATCACTTTAAAGCTTTCTTGTTTAATTGAACACAGAGAGCATTGGGTTGCCATCAGATTAAATATATACCAAAAAGAGTAGGAGTAACTAAAATAGTTCAAGAAAAGTAAAAAAAAAAAAAAAATCAGGATCGTGACTATAGCGAAGACCACAAATTGATGCTTAATATGTGAGAATAATAACACAAATGATTGAAAAGGCAGCTGGTTGGATAAACGATAAACGATAAACGATAATTAAATTGAATTTTCTCTCTTCCCACATGTATTTGGTAGCTTTTAGAAATC
>JAABKK020000456.1:0-30880 GCA_011634745.2 Catotricha subobsoleta
TCTTTATCGAACCTGTACCGAGTATAGATTTTCAGTATAGGTTCGATACAGGTTCTATACTGCATGGTTGTACGGGAAACTTATTCCTTTTAAATACTACATTTAATTGATTATTTTTACAAAAATTTCTATGAATTAACTATTTGTGACATTTAATGAATATTCTTCTATCTTATTTTTTAAAAAATTATTCGTTGGGCGCGATTTTCACATCATATCGATTTCTATATACCTAATATAGAACTCCAAAATCATGACTAAAAAAAACTATTTATTTATTTATTTATTTATTATTTATTATTTATCATTATTAACATTTTCAGCGTACGTCTCTCCCACCTAGAATATTAATCCTGAACCCGTATATTTTGCGTCAAGTAAATTCTAATAAAAACATGCTACCAATGAATTGGTACATGAATCATTTTTGTTAAAAAATACGGGGCAAAAATAAAACATTTTTCAACCGTATACAATCATATTATTATCACAAAATTTTCGAAACCATTAATTGATTTTTCCCAAAAATGAAGTAAAATACAGTAAACAGTAGCGTAACTAGGCTAATGCAAATAATGCGACGGATTATGGCGTCACATATTAAGGACTTTTTTTTCGGAAAACTGAAGAACATTTTTATTTTTTGCTCTCGCGATTCTTGAGAAAGTGAGAACCTCTTTTTAACTCTTACGATTCTTGTAGGAAATGAAGACATTTCTTTGTTTACTTTATTTTGAAAAACAAGCTGCCAATTAGATTGGTATAAAACTTCATTTTGACGAGTTTTAATTTTATAAGCAAAAAAAAAAAAAAAAAAAATCGTTAGATTCATTTTATCATCCAATTACTTCGTTTTGCTCGTTTTTCTCATTAATTAAGCGTTAAAAAAAATACATATATGAAATAAAATCATGTGCATGTCAATTTTTCTGAGAACTGAGTTGACGGATTTTAATGATTGGCAAAAATATATAGGTTTTGGTTTTGGGTTTTTTTTAGACCGTCGGGTCGTAAAATCAAAAAAACTAAACGTGTGGAAAGTTTTATATCTGAAATACATTCGGACCATTTAACTGTTCATCTTAGTTGGCTTATAGAACCGTTTAATTTCAGCGTTGTACAAAAAAAATATCTAAGAAGATATTTATTAATTTACTTTTTGCTACTAGTATTAAAAACGATCATCTATCATCTGAGTTCTCAAGAAATTAATTTTTTCAATATTATGAATTTAATGAATTTTTTGGTTATATTCTATATGTACAATAATTTAATTTTAATTTAAAACTACTCTACTAAACGAACCACACGAACACCAGAGTAATTCGATCATGGATATTTTACCGTATGACACATATTGGCTTTGAATTAAATGTATAAAACGAACGTTCGGATACAAAAATATATTATTGAATAAAACGGGGGTATTACAAAATATTAGTAGACATCAATAAATAATTTGTTGAATGGGCATTTATGTCTTTTCATTCTGACATTCGTCGTCTTTGTACTTGCTATATGTTAAATATACGATAGATTGATTTATGAATAGTTTATGTTACTTTCAATTCCAAGTATTTTTTTTCTGGTAAAGGGATTGCGTGCAGACAGAATAAAAAATAAAAATTGAAAATAAATATTATATAACGTTTTGTTTAATAATAAGCTTAAAAATAGAAATAGATATGAAAAAATAAAAAATAAAAAATAAATAAATAAAATAAAATGAAATGAAAATAAAAGTATGGGCGGATTTTTCTTTTATATGTTTTTAATAATTTTTCGCGTATTATTCAAATATACATTTTAATTGGAATCTATATTTATTTTTATTATTATCAATTTTAAAGAGAATCCGCTTAGTTAATAATTCAATTCACTTTATTGTGTAATATATTTTTTCATCGATTCAAAATAGTCTCCATACCAATTTATACGCCACGGAGAGTACATAATAATTTGAATGCTTGCTAATTTATTTTTAGTGCAAAGGTCACAAAATATTTTCTATGGAAATATTAATGATATGGAAAATTCTTTAAACAATAATCTGCAGAGGCGAAAGGTTATCTTACCACATTATTTTGTAACCTTTTTAACTTATTTTTAAGTAGATCAGTTTGGTTAAAGTATATTACCCTTGTTGAATGATATGATAATTTTTTTTTTTTTTTTTAATCCAAAATGTAGTAAATAGCAAGGTTTTAATGTGTTCATATTTGGGATGATGGAAAAACAATGTTTTTAAATCGACAACATTAAAATTGTAAATTAGTTAACATTGTTTGATAGTCAATTCTGCCTTAATCATTAAATGAGAAATGCAATCAAAAGGAAGAAAAAAATAGAATGAGAAGTTTTGTATTTAAATTGAATATGGTATTTGGTATTCAAATACGAATGCAGTGCTTATGTGCTTTTAAAACTACTAATAATTTTATAATTATTTTTATTAAATGGCTTTTAAAATAGAAAATTATATAATTATTGTTAGCTATTTTGGTATTGCGTTAAAAATAGCTGTTTATAATATTTTCTATTCTTTACTTTACTTTTTATATACATTTTTATGAATGTTCTTTCTCTCATTAAAATAAAAACCTAATTTAACGAAAAAAAAAGAAACAATAATAAAAATTTATTTAATTATAATAAGTTTAATATTATATTTAATTAAATATTAGAATATTTTTTAAATAAATGTAATTTAATTTGGCGAAAGAATTATTAACGCAATTACAAAATATTGGCACGTTTGTTTTCACAATTAATAATAATTAATTTATCATTAAAACTATTATTGATCAAAGTAATAAAAAAATACTATTCTGATTCTATGTAAGATCGCATCCCTTAATTACTATTTATAAACCCTTGTTGTAAATACGCACACATTTAAAAAAAAAAAAAATATTAATAAAAATAGAAAAAAAAACAAAAATTCTAAACACACCACAATTAATATTATTTGTTTGTTTATTTAATTTTAATTTTATTAATTTTTCCGTTTATTACAATTTTTTGTTGCAATTGCTCTAAATTCTAACCGAAATTAATTACCGGAACCTTAAATTACACAAAAACAATATAATTCTTTCGTCAAAAAACAAATATTCAATGATTTTTGACGAAACTTATCGGCTCAATAACGGCTCCAACAATTTTGAAAATAATTGGCTTTTTTAAAACTAATTTAATAAAATAATTAATAAAATAAATAATAATCCGAACAGATTATTCGTGATAATTTATAAAAAATATATCGCGAACTTTTGAAGAAAATAAAAAAAAGAAGAAAAAATTGGCACACTTTGGCGCTTTATTTACATTTATCTAACTTTACATACATACCATGGTGCGTGCAAAAACGTATTTATGGCGTTTACTTCTAATGTACATATTTATAAAATTATGTTCTTTTTAATAATTTAATAATTTTATTTGATATGATTTTTATTTTATTTGTTTTTATTTTTGAAATATGTCTCAGAAATATAATGTAAATAAAAACTAATTTTTATTATGATTTTTTTTTTTTGTTCTCTTTTTGGTTGAGTTTTGTTTGTGGTCACTTAACACATACTTCACCAAAAGACAAACACGCACAGACATAAACATATACACGCATGCAACACACAATACAAAATATACCCAACAATCATTTACTTATTACAGAAACTGCAATTATGAACTTCTAATGTAATTATGCCATTTCCAGTCCTTTAACCAATTACACTGACACAGATCCCTTCATGTTACTGAAATTCCTTCCATACTGACTTCTCAAAGTTAATTTCAGCATAGGCATAGACTGGACTAAAATTTAAAATTGAAGCCAATCAAACATTTTATGAATAACTATTGTGTATTCACGACTTCATTCTAACTAATAATACACATCTTTTTGTTTATTTTTCGTTCAAATTTGATAAAAAAAAAAAAAACATTTTAATCGATATATTCTGACCCGGTTAACTTGACAATTGTTCATAAACTTTTAGTGAATTCATATATTTGATTGGTTTCAAATATACACGGTATTCAAATTTTTAACAAATAAATTATAGAATAAAGTACACAATCTCTAAGTGTTAAGAATGAGGTACATACATTATGTGCTGGTGAATTTGCATTAACATGCATTATTATTAAAAAAAAAATTTTTTTTTTTTAAATCATTAAAATATAAAACAAATATACACACAGTCACAAAGTACATAAATGACAAATTGTTCCTTAATCATTTTTATCATTAAATTAAATCTCACACACTTTAACCTTATCTATCCTAATTCATCAAATAAAACTGTTTTAATATATAATTTATTAATCATATTTTCTTTACATTTGTTTGTAAAATTTCAAAATATCAAAAATGGATAAGAGACGGGTGGCAAAAAAAAAATTCTATCATACGTGTAAAATCGATTATAATTAATATTATTTGGTTAATAAAAAATTATTAAAAATAAAAATAAAATATAAAATTCTTGAAATGAAAAAAGCGCGGGGCCTATAAGTCTGTAAGTGTCGAGGAAAATCCGGATATTCATTACATTTTTTTCTTATAAAATATAGTACATTGAAGTCTAATTTAAACAAAAGACCAAGAATATTTCATTTATCTTCTTTTTTTTTTTTTTATTTAATTTTGATAATTGAAAGAAATTGAAGTTTAGTAAGCAAACATTCGTTAAATTTTAATTTTGCATGAAATCGATTTTCTAATTGTTCACACTTAAGCGTTATGATTGATAACTTAAATGTCTAGTGACAAATTACTCAAAACTTTGATCTCATATTGTCGGCAATTATGCATATACTCAATGGTGCAATAATAATTTAACAAAAGAATTCACTGTGATTTTCACACCAATAATAATTTCCATAGCTAACTGAGGCGAATTAGTGGAATTTGATCAGTTAAATGTAATGCATAATACTACAAGTAATTTAAATATAATGCTGTTCATCTGAGTATTTTGCTAAATTATTTAACATGTAATGTCTTAATATGAAACGCTTGGTGGGTCGTCGAGAAATTTATCTATTCTATTAAATATGGAATATGATTTTATTACTACTTGTATTCTGCGCGCTTCATTCTTCATTACCTCTATGATCACAGCTTAGTTGTTAGAATTCCCGGCAATTGAGAGAGCCTGGTTTTCATTCCAAGAATCGTAAGATTTTTTTCACTTTATTCTATTAATTTAATTTTGATCGTTTTGGGTACTCCAATCAAAATTAATTCATAAAAAATAAGTTATTAGATTCAATTCAACTATGCTGACTTTTTACTGTTTAGATAAACATAGCGATAGAAATAGAAATATATATTTTAAGTTTTATTGCAAGAATTCATGCATTAATAAAATTCGGTTTCTAATGAACTTATTTTTATATTTATGTAATTTTATTAAATAAATTCAATCTGTAATTATATGTACAAGGTCTTCAATTAAAACAATGTACTATACTTTGTAGAAATCAATAATAATAATTAAAAAAAAAAAAAAACCTTAGGATTTGTTGAATTTAATAAACACAAACACTTCGTATATTTTTCCTACTTTTTTCTTTTCTTTAACAAAAATAATTTCAGATATTACATAGTTCGTACAACCTGAATCGAATGGGAAGTCCCACTGCCGTCGATTTAATGGGCCAATGTATGTACGATGGTGTCGGTAGTAATTATTTTGGATCATCACCACCATTTAATTTATATGATACAACGTTTAGTGGTGGTGGTGGTGGCAGTGGTAACATGTTATTAATGGGTCGAACATCACCGCCATTGCCTAGACGACGATATAGTATCGGTGGTCTTCCATCAGCTTCAATGACTGAATATTTACATTTAATGCAACAAAATGCCGAAACAGCTCATTTATCGAATTTATTAAATGAAACAAAAACATCAATAACCCGATCATCACAAATATTAAGTCGAGGTGAAGGAATTTCGGGCGATATATTATTATCGTCAGCGGCTGGTGGTGCGGTCGCGAATTTTACCAATACGGACACCGACACAGACATCAATACCACCAACATTATTAATCAATTACCAATAACAACAAATAGTTTTTCGTCACATCCAAACATTTACTATTCCCAGCCAAATTATAATAATCAAACTTCTTCCGCAATTACATATTATGATTATTTATCCCGTATTAAAAAACCGTCTAATTATCAATTATATTCGAGACCTTTTTACAGTACGACAGCCACAAATACATATTCAAATCCATCTTCTCATTTATATAATACACAACATCAACAACTCCAACAACAACATCAACAATATAACTACCATCACAAATATAATTTGAATCAACCACCACCTTATAGTAGTATATTATCACATCGTCCATTTCATCATACATCCAATCCAGCTATATCCCAATCATCGAATTATTATTTTAAACATCATAATAACACAGCTAATACCACCTCTGCTTCCTATCATCAACATCCATTTAGTGGATATTCAAATCAACATTTTGATCTTCATCATTATAGTAATTGCTATCCGAAAATAGATTTAGATTATTCAAAACAGGGCGAACAAACTAAAAGACAAGTAAGTTTTAATATTGATGTAGATACATTATCGATTGATTCATAAACAAACCAATATTAATTAAAAAAAAAAAAAAAAAAAACAATACTTACAACGCAAAATAAATTTAAAACTAACGAATTCATAATTTATAAATTTAAAATTATATGTTAAAAACAACAAAAAAAAACATTAGATGTTAACGAAAAAATTCGAAATGGTAACGGTTCGTAACAAATTACTAAATAAATAATTTAATAAAATTATTTGATCAAAAAAAATTTTAAAAAAAGAGAAAAAATACGAAAAAAAAAATTAGACAGTATAAATAAAACAAACCAAAAACAATTTTTCAAATAGAAACAGTACAAGTAAAAAAAAAAACCATTTCGTATAACTTAATTTAATTCTGTTGTTATTGGCGTAAAATATTATATATTATACCTTTATATATAATACAATATAATATAGAGAAAATTCGCGTATATTTTCAAAGTTGATAAAGTTCGATAAACAAATAAATATATTTTTGTTGAACAAAATAAATAACAATGTTAAAAATGAATTTTTCAATATTGATTTAGAATAAAAAGTACTTTAAAAACATAAAACCGAGAGAAAAGTAAAGTTGAAGTACCCAGGTTAGAATTTAGTGATCTATTGAATATCTATTGAGTGGAACTTAGATAGAATATAAACGTTAATATTCTGCGAAATGGATAACTTTAAGTCATAAGAATTCTTAAAATAGCAATAAAATCGTTCACATTATTTCAATTTTTAGAATATAAAACTTTAGAGGTACAGCAGATCCGTAGCTATTACCAAAACCAAAATTTAATTATCAATTTATTTCTAATCATACTGTTTTTTTTTTTTAAAAAAAAAAAAATGATACTAGACGAATAGATAATGCCGTAATTACCCCTTTAAATAATAGAAACTGTGTAGTATTTTCTTCATATTCTACATTTGATAAAAAGAACCTACCATAAAATTCACCAATAGATATTATTCCGACTCTGTTAAAGTATTTTTCCTTGTTATACAGAAAAGAATTAAATATTATATTTGTTATGTTTCTTTTTTTAAGCATATATACCTAAAGAAGATAAAAAGAATCTGACGAGTAAGCACTTGGGATTATAGAACATTTTTTAATTTTTTTTTTTTTTTTCTGCTTTTCGTTTTTGTTTTATGTTTTATTTATTTTATTTTATTTTTTTTTGTGATGGTAATGGTATATGGCTATAACATATAGGAATCATATTTGAAAATTGGTGCACATATTTATTTATTTCATTTTTTCGTTTCATTTTGTTAACCTTTTAAAATTAAATTTGATTATAGATTAAGGTATTCTCTTGTATTGAATAATTAATTAATAATTATTGTAGATAAGCGTGTTAATAATTTTTAAAATTACAAAGACAAAAATAATTTTCAAGCAAATAGATGTTTCCTAGAAATTCTACTCGAAATGTATGTAAATTATAGAAATAATTTAGTTTATAATAAAACTTTTAATCTTTTTTCATATTAAATGTTCAGATAAATAAAAATATATTTTAATCTAAATTTTATATAGATTATTGACTAGCAATAACTTAGCGATGAACACTTAAAATATATATTTTTCATTAGATTGAGATGAAAAGAATAACTTCGATGTGCTTTAGTTGGCCTCATTATATTATAAAATAATAAAGTTAAAAGAAAACAATTCATATATCTGTAAATTTAGGGTGCTCAGTATAATATAAAAAGAAACTGCCAATTGAAATAAGATCAAAAGCCAAGAAAAGCTTAAGTTTGAAACAATTCAATTCATTTACGAATATGAGCTATTATCTGTATCACCTCGTCAATATTATTCTATATAAACGGAGTGATAAGTTCATACACTTTGACTGAAGTCAAAACAAAAATCGATATGGTTCTTATCGAATGAATAAAAGTTTTAAGCATTCGATTAGCTAGACTTTCTCAACAAGAAAATTACCAGTAAACAAATTTTTTTGTTAGCACTTCACTTATATATTAATTCGATTTAACAATATTAGAACATGTAAAAATATAAAATAGTTCAAACTTATGATATAGGTAGTTAAAGTAATAAAAAAAAAAAAATAGAATAAATTAAAATACCTGTAGTAGAAAACTAGAAAAAAATCGATTTTAAAGTTGTTACTCCCAAACATTGTGCCCCTAAAATGCTACAATATATAATTAGCTGTAATTTTAATTAGGTTGTGACATTAAAATAATATATATAATAATAATATATATTTAAAAGAGAAGTTCTTCATATAGTAAATATACGAACAATAAAATCATTGTCGATATTTTATTTACTAATTAAATAAATATTATTATGATGTAATGGAATCGAAAATCTTATTAAAATAAATAAAATTTAAACACTTTAAGACTGATCGAAAACCTGAACGAAAAACATAAATATGGTAAAATTTTAGCATTATGCCTAAATCTCTAATTAAACATATAGTTTGTAACACCCAATACAACAGAATTATAAGAAATATGCGATTTTTTTTTGTTCTTGTACAATTATCTAAAGATGAAAATATATACCTATATAAATATATATTGCAAAGAAAAAAGAAAAAAAAAACAGGAGAAGATAATAAAAGCAAAAAGTAAATAATAAATATAAATACGTTCAAAATAATGTCAAGTACCTAGAGTTAAATACGCCGAGAATTTCGTTATATTTTAATTTGTCGGTTCTATGTTGATCGATTACAATCCGACGAGGGTAATTTTATTTCTGCTAAAAATTAGGCTTTTCTAGCAAATAAAGCAATACCGAATTATTTCTTTTACGGCATTATAATGTGCTATATGCGGGCATGCAATAAAATAATTTGTAAATTTGTAAAGCAAATTTGCAAATAAAAAAAAAATATTTGATAAATAATTAAATGCAATATTTGGTACCATACCACAAAGTGTTTTAAATTGACGTAATTTATATTCTAAGAAGCGATAATATAGATTTAAATTTCCTCATTTAATAATGTACCGGACGGTAAAAATAAATATATGTAATTTTGATGTTAAATGCATGCATTTAAAACGTTCCACGTAACGTCCCTCTAGTCGTAAAATATATATAAAGTTTTCTTATGATGCGATTTCTTTTCTATCGTACTTGTTTATACTATTTCTGTGCTATCTGATCTCTTCAAAAAAAAAAAAAAAAAACTATCTCAGTGATTAATATGCTTTAATAAATGTATGTAAATTACACAAAGTTGAGAAGATAAATTCTATTCATCTAAAATCTAAATACTTTAATGTTTTTCTTCTTTTTGTTTTGTATTCTGTCAGAAATAGCCGATGTATAAATAAAATATTATTTTTATTTTTATGATATAGAGAAAAAAGTAAACAGATAATTAAATCTCACTTCACATTTATTATTGATATTATTTTACTAAATTACTAAATTACTAAAATGTTTGAATAACAATGACATTAGTATATTACACAATTTCACGATTAAAAATCATCAGCGAACAAATAAAAAAAAAAAAATGCATAATTTAAATATAAACAAACATTTGGTATCAGTTTTCAGACTTTTGCAAGATATCTAACTATAACAAAATATTCATGCTTCAATATAATATTTAACTACGTCAGTCAATTATATTACATCATTTAATCAATGAATAAATATGAATTATTGCTCAATTTTTTATTCGTTGTAGACAAATGCATAAAAATTAAAATGAAAATAGAAACTTTTAAGATAAATTTAGATAAAACAGAAATAAATTAAAAATAATATGTTATTTCTGCAATTAATTTGGAGAGCTGTGAATTGCATAGAAATTAATTCAACACCAATCAAAGTTATAGTTATAAATTAAAAATAAAGAAATTAAAATAAAAAGGCAATTTAAAAAAGCAATTCTTAAAGTGTTTATAAAATAGTTGAATTCCGCAATAAATAATTTTGAATCGAACAAATTAATAAAAAGAAATGTAGAAGCATTTCGTGCAATATTTATTCATTAGTAATTAAAAAAAAAAAAAAAATTGTTTAGTAAATTTCAATATTTGTTTTTCTGCGGAATCTCAATCACGATCATTGTAAGCAATTTTCATTCATTTCATCATAACATACCACTCTCACTGCATCATTTTTTTAATTACTAAAGTATACCCAATAGAAAACAGTTATAATTAGATGTTGTAAATTGTGTAGAAATATGTACAAACGAAAAAAAATATTCCCAGTGTTAAAAAAAAAATAAAGAAAAAAAATAACGATGAGTGTATTGTATTGTAGACTTTGTGTGCCAGAGTAAAATCACAATTACAGTCATGCGCCCACCTAACCTCGCAAAGTTGCATGCTACTCATATAGAAAAAATTGGAGAATATTAAAAAGTAAAAAGCATATTATATAATATATATTTTCTATATATATATACATATATAAAAAAAAAAAAAGAGAAAATAATGATATATATTTATAGTTTTTTTTAGACTAGATAGTAGATATCCTGCTAGAAATTCTAAAGAAATACAAAAAAAAAAAAATAATAATAATCTTTATGTTCACTTGACACGCAATTTATTCTTTCATAAAACTTTTAATTGTGTGTTTTTGTTAAAAGTATCTTATCCTCTTAGACTCTATTCACTTCACCTACATAATTTTTATATAGTATGAATCTATCTATCTGCAATTACTTACTTATTTTTTAGTCTTGTTGCAATTTAAATATAGGTAAATCACATGTTATTCAAAATCATAATTTTATTATTACAGTTAAGATAAGCTGTATATAGAAAAAAAAAATGTTTAAAAAAAAAACGGTTAAAAATTGTATGTCTTTGTTTCTATATAATATTTATGCTTGTTGTATATAAATCTGGTTATGTTAAATGTGGACTAAGTTGTAATTCGATAGAATTCTTCTCTGTATATTTTCTTAAATTTAAAAATTAAATAAATTGAAGAAGATTTGGATGTTCTCGATTTGGCTGAATTTACGCTTAGAGAAAAATAAATGTTGTTGTGCTATGTTTTATGGTGAAACTAACTAAACTTTGGAGTTCTTTACTGGATTTTCATTATTTTTCTCGAATTTCATCGGCTCTCCTTTTCATTATCTAACAAAGAAAAGTGGATCGAATGTTGAAATTCGAGGATCAAAATTCATTTATATGTGTATGGCGGATTGTCGACAACTATTTCCCGCAATATTCACTTAGGTTCTCAATAATCACTTGCTTTTCATTATTCATGGTGAATATATTCTTCTTGTACATAAATTGAAATTTATGACATTGAATATCACTACATCTATCTTTTTTTCTACATTTTTTTTTAATAATGCTTGTATTAACTTTAAATGAAGTCGACATCGAAGAAATTATATTATTTGCATAATGGAATTTGGTATTGTAGAATAAACCATTAGCTAGTGCATCCATCTTATATACCTATTAGTTATGGGTTATTGAATTCATAACTTCAGACAGGTACTTGAATAAATATATGAATATCAGCAATATTGATTGATTGTATGTGTTAAAAATTGTATTTATATCGCTTTTTATTAGATAAAATGCACCGCAGAATTTCCAAAAAAAAATTCATTTACTTAATTCATAAAAAAATAATTATTGGCGAAGCAACTTACTCCATATAAGACCAGTTAAAAATTTAACTCTAAGTTAATTTATATCGTAATAATATGCCACCTAAATCGTATATAACAAAGAAAATATATATTTTTTTTTATTAATTTTTATTTTATTTTTTTTTATTTTAATCTTCTGCAAAAATGAATAATTACAAAAATAACTCTAACCCACATCCAAACAAAAAAAAATGCAAATTTTTAATTTCTATTTGAAGTTGGACGAGTTCCGTCTTGAAATTCAACGACGTGATCAAGAAATAATGGCAATGGCAGCCAAAATGAAAACTTTAGAAGAACAGCATCAAGTAAATATAATTCAATACAAAAAAATCAATATTTATTCATTTTTGATTAAAAAATAATTTAAAATAATATCAAAAATTCTTTCTTTTTTTTTTTCAAACAACATTTACAGGATTATCAACGTCATATAGCCGTATTAAAAGAATCATTATGCGCCAAAGAAGAACACTATAATATGTTACAAGCTGATGTTGAAGAATTACGTACACGATTAGAAGAGAAAAATCGTTTGATTGAAAAGAAAACTCAAAGTTCTTTATCGGCGGTACAAGACCGAAACCGATTGACAAATGAGCTAACCGAATTAAAAGATCACATGGACATTAAAGATCGAAAAATTAATGTTTTGCAAAGAAAGGTACGTTTTGCTCAATATACATCAGTTTTTGTATAATTAAAAGATCCATTCTATTTTATATTGTCTCCAACTTATCGGTTTTATAATGGCTTAATCTATTCTTACGTTAACTATTCGGTATTATTCATAAGTTTTAGTTACGGTTAATTAATTTTTATGTCACCGCGACAATTCCTATAAAGTGTTTTTCTATCGTGACGAATTTAAATAAATAAGAAAATATTAATCGTAAGTATTTAAAATACAGATATTGAATATTTTTGTCATATTCGACTAACATAACTAAAAGATTTTTCTTTAAACAATACGTCTAATTAAAATATATTTACTTAAATTTAACTAACTAAATTAATTCTTACTCATACCGTTACTAAATAATGTTGTGTTGTAACTATGAATGTTTTTACGTCTTATTTCTCTTTAATAAAATCTTGTTTTAGATTGAAAATCTAGAAGATCTATTAAAAGAAAAAGACAACCAAGTGGATATGGCACGAGCTCGATTGTCGGCAATGCAAGCACATCATTGCAATTCAGAAGGAGCTCTATCAAGTTTAGAAGAAGCAATTGGTGACAAAGATAAGCAAATGCAACAGTTGCGTGATCAACGTGATCGTGCTGAAAAGGATAAGGAAGAAGAACGCGATTTACATGAACGTGAAATTACCGAATACAAAATGAAATTACATTCATTAGAATGTGATGTTGAAAAACTGAATTCACGCTTGGATCGTGTTCTAACTGAAAAAGATCGCTTAGAAGCTAAATTAGAAAGTTCACAAAGTGAATTAGGTAAATCGAAGGTTGAATTAGACAAGGCAGCCAGTGAAGTTGGTCGAAGTAGTGGTGACTGGGAAGCATCTAAACAACGTATTGCTCGTTTAGAATTAGAAAATGAACGACTACGGCATGAATTAGAAAGATCACAAGTAATTAAATGATATTAAATTTAAAGAACCATAAAAATATATTTTTTTAAAATCATAAGCCTTTATCATTGCAGACAACATTCGGTCGATCAACCTTGACAACATCACAAGAATTGGATCGAGCACAAGAAAGAGCCGACAAATGTGCAGCCGAACTTAGGCGTACCGAAGCTGAACTACGTGTTACTCGTGTAAGTAAAAACTGTTTCAGTCAATTATATGTTAGAATATGTATTAGGTTCCTAAATTTAGTATAAAAAAACACCCCATAAAAGACATAACTATTTACATATTTTTTTAATTCTGAAAATTATGTATAAAAATGTTCTAAGTAAATCGAATGTGTCAGTCAAAAAATGTTTTAAAAACTTTTTTTTAGGACGAGCCTACCCAAAATTTTGTGAGTAAAAGACTCCAAAGTTTTGAATGCCCAATTTTCGTTTTTTTTTTTTTTTGATCTGAATTGTTTTTAATTTAATTATTTTTTACTTTATAACACTTTTATTTATGTTATACCGTATATACCTTTTTAAATAAAAATCACATCAGATCACATAATAACATATTCTTACACACTAAATGCTATTGCACATGTATGGCTTTGAAAAAGAAAAAAAAATATATGAACTATTTTGAAGTGTCTATAAAGGTAGCAGGGTTTTTTGCTTAATTTTAAAAAAATCAAAAAAATCAAGTATTGGTTTGACAAAATTTTTTTTTTACTTGATTTTATAGAAATTTTGGTTAATTTAGACAGTTTTGCTTTGACCACTTGGAAATTGGGAAAAATTTCCCCGCGTTTTTTCTGGATTTTAAGATTGGCCAGGCGGTTTTTTATGGCCGATATACCAAAAGAAGTCGAATTGACGTTTTTTTATCCTGCGAGACAATTTTTTTTTTGTTTCTTGGTTTTTCGCCGGTATAGCGTCCTATTTTTTTTTCGGCGCTACTGCACCCTTTTTTTTTTCAACACGTGTTTTTTTTTCTTACGAAAATGAAGTCCATTGGCGTTTTGTTTTTTTTTGTTGATAAATTGGTAGTTTTGATTATATTTATTCATCAATCTTTCCAAATTCCATGGCTGAGAGAATTATTTTTGAAAGAGATATTTTATTTAATTGTTTCTAAAAAAAATCACAAACAAAATTTAGTGCGATGACTGATTGATGTGATTGATTAAATTTCCTGTTGATCTTGTAGTACATATATATGACTAATTTATTTATTAGATATTTTTATTATTTGACGATACTATAGATCTAATTAATAATAAATGTTCTTAATGCAAAAAGTAGTATTTTATCGGTTTCATATAATTATCATTTGCTTATAATAGGATTTCTGAGAGAAAAGAAAACTTGTTATATTCCTAAAGGCTGTCGACGAGATGACGAAATGTTTGTTTAAATTATGAAGAAATGTAAAACTAGCAAATATTAGTCACTATCAAAAGATATTTTTCTACATTAATCTCTCTACGAATACATAAAAAGCCCTGCCTCAATTATAGATTTTCTTTTTTGTTAATTTTTTTTATGAAAATAAAACCAGCAGTTTGTGCCTTTTGTAGCAGACCAATATTTAGTGCGCTGGCTAAAAGATTGCGATGGGTTTCGATTTTACATTAAAAAATTTATTCGTCTTTTATAACTTTATTAAGGATTCTGTTACTTACTGAAATATTTATAAACTTGGACTAATCAAAATGTAATTAAATAAATTTAAAAAAAATTTCAGACTGATGCTGAACGAGCACGTGGTGAAGCTGCTGCTTTACAAGAAAAACTTGAAAAGAGTCAAGGTGAAGTATATCGACTTAAAGCTAAATTGGAAAATGCTCAAGGCGAACAAGAAAGTTTGCGACAGGAATTGGATCGTACTCAAGGAGGTATTCAAAGAATTCATACTGATCGTGATAAGGTAAATTTATTTTATTGATTATTGATTGTTGATTATTTTTTCTGTTTTTTTTCTTTTTTCAATTAAGCGAAATTATTACTTTTTCTTATTATTGCAGGCTCTTGCTGATTTAGATAAACTCCGTGAGGAATTAGAACGATCACAAGCAACTCTTGGCAAATCTCAATTAGTGCAAGAAAAACTTCAAAATTCATTAGATAAAGCGCAGAATGAAGTTGATCATTTGCAAGAACGTGTTGATAAGGGAACAGCTGAAATACGTCGCCTTCAATTGGAGAAGGAGAAACAAGCTTACGACTTTGAAAGCCTTCAATCACAATTGGACAAAGCCTTAGGTCAAGCAGCAAGAATTCAAAAAGAACGAGAATCGCTTGGATTGGATTCAGAACGATTTAGAGATAAGGCGGAAAAAGCTCAAGTAACGTTTCCTTTCATTTGGGGACATTATTTATATTTAATTTTTTTTAATAACTTTTAAATTAATATTATAGTTGTCCCTTGTACGTATACAGAAAGAAAGAGATACATTATCTGATGAGATTGATGCCTATAAAGAACGTGCAGAAAACAGCCAAAGCATGGCAATGAAAGCAGTGCGAGATCGCGAGCAAATTCAAACTGAGTTAGATATTGTTAAAGAGAGATGGGAAAAAGCACATAATGTTCATCAGAAATTACAGGTTACATATTTTTGATTTAATTTATTTCTCTTTAATATTACTGCTGTTTGTTTTTAGATTGAGCGCGATGATGCATATGCAGAAATAGATATATTAAAGGAAAAATTAGATAAAGCTTTATATGCTAGCCAAAAACTTATCGATGAAAAAGAGAATTCAAATAAAGAATTTGAAAAGATGCTGGAAAAATACGACCGTTCACAAAATGAAATTTATCGTTTGCAATCACGTTTAGATACTTTGGAGGCAGATCGTGCTCGTCTAGAAGTAGAAGCTGAACGATCTGCATTAGCTGCGACAAAAGCACGAGAAGATTTACGTAAATTACAAGAGGAAAGTGCTCGATTGCAGGAGGCATGTGATCGAATAGCACTGCAATTGACACGTGCTAAGGAATTAGAAGAGAAGGCTCGAGAGGAATTGGAAGTAACGCGTGAACGATTAGACAAATCTCAAACAGATGTTAGAAAAGCACAAGGTGAGAAAGAAAATCTTCAAACTGAGCTGGAAAGAGCCATCTACGAACTTGATCGAGCTACTCATACATATGCAAAAAGTACTGCTGCGCTGGATTCAGCTCAAGAAGAAGCAGCCAGATTTGGTCTCGAATTGGATAAAATGCGTGAACGATACGAAAAAAGTCAAACCGAGTTACGACGTTTGCAAGAACAGGAAACATATAGTCGAGATACTCGCCGAATCAAAGAAGAAAATGAAAGGCTACGTGATCGATTGGATAAAGCACTTATTGAATTGGAAGGAATCAAAGGAAAATCGCAATACGAACAAGAATCATATGAAAAATATAAAGAGAAATTTGAGGCACGCGAAACAGAAGTACAAACACTTGAAACAAGACTGCACGAAACTACATTACAATTAGAGTTATCCAAGGGCGAGGTGGCCAAATTAATAGCAAACCAAGTAACAGGGATTTTTTTTTTACTATACAATTCAGATTCAGATTCGTTTTCTTTTTTCTTTTTAATTTATGTTTTAGGATAAGCAAAGAAGTGAACTTGAACGTGCCCACATTGAATGTGAGAAGGTTCGTGACAAGCATGAAAAACTAATTAAGGAAGCGGAACGTATGCGTCAACTAGGACACAGCACAAATGCAATTAGTCCGGGATCTGGGGTCATTCAGCAAAATCCTTCAGACAGAGCTGAGAACGAAAGGCTGCGCGATCGTCTTGAAAAGGCTCTACAAGTAAATCAACTTTTATACAACTTTCTTGAAAAACACACACAAAATCAATTTCAGACACGGGACGCCACCGAATTGGAGGCTGGTCGTCTCGCCAAAGAACTGGAAAAAGCACAAATGCATCTGGCTAAACAACAGGAAGCTAATGAGTCAACACGTATTGAATTTGAGCGTATGTCTGCTGAATTAAGCCGTTTCCATGAGCGTTTAGAAAGATCTGAGGCCGAGAAGGAAGCACTTAAACAATCTTCGAGAATGTTTGAGAAACAGAATGTTCAAACTCAACAAATTGAGAAAAATATTATGAAATTGGAAGCAGACGCAAAACAATTAACAATAGAAAGGTTAGTAGTAATCTCTATTGATTAACATTTTTTTCATTTTATTTTTGTTTATAGAGACCAATTAATTCAACAATTAGAGAAGAGTCAAGATATGTTAATGAACTTCCAACAAGAATTAAATGCAACTGAACAAGAATTGGGAAGACAGCGTGAAGAAAATAAACGGTTTGTTGCCAGACGTCTTAAATGACTAATTTAAATTCGCAATTCATAATAATTTTTTATCATAAAATTAATATTTCAAAAACCAAATTTTTCAGATTATTGCAACAACAACAACAAATGCAACAACAAAGAGGTGGTCAACCAAATCAAACTAGTCCGGCTGAAGCACAAAGACTGCAAGCTGAAATTCAAGCGCTTAAACAACGATTACAAGAAACTGGTGCAAGAGGTGAAAATGAATTAGAACAATGGCGTAAAGTTGTTGAACAAGAGAAAAATCGTGCCGATCAAGCTGAAAAGGCAGCAACTGAAATGCATAAGAGAGTTCAGGTTGGCTAAAATATCATAATTTTAATTCGTCAAATCTTCTTTTTTATTTTTATGTCAATACATTAATCTTTATACTTCACTTGAAATTAAAGGTTATGGAAAAACAATTGCAACAACAACTTCAACAAATGGCCAATATTCAAAAGCAACAAGCGCAAGCAGCACCAAGTCCTGCACCACAACCACAACCATCACCAAATGTACAACAAGCCACTCAAGAAATGGAGAAATTACGAAAAGAATTACAAGCATCAAATGTGGAACGTGAACGTTTCCAATCACAGCTCGAAATGCTTGTACAAGAGTTGGAGAAAAGCCAGGTAATGTTTTTTGTTTTCGAATTCGGCAGTCTCCCGTACTGGGCTATCTATAACTATAATTATTTTTCAGCACCAATTTTCTTTTCAGAAACCTTATTTTACTTGCACAATTTATTTATTGATTTATTGATTTATTTATTTATTGATTTATTGATTTATTGAAAAAAAAAAAAGGTGAAAACAAAGCTATTAAATATAAACAATAAAAACAAAATGATTTTAATTTTTTTTTCTTTCGTCGAAAATAGTTTTAATTTATTTGGTTGTTTAAATTGTATTTATTATTTTTGGTTTTTTAAAGGTTAATGTTTAAAATAAATAATTTTCTTTAATAGTTTCTTATTTTGTTTGTAATTAGTTGGATCTTCTTGAAACAACTAATCAACTCAAAATTGCGCAGTCAGCCCAACAAAATAATGTTGCAGCTAAACCAGCAATAGATGAAGCACAACGTAAACAAATCGAAGCACAACTTGGTCATATGGAAGAAGTTAAAAATAAACTGGATAGTCAAGCAAAAGCTATTGAGAGTGAACGGAAATTATTCGAGGAGCAAAGGTATATATTAAAGAAAATGTATGCAATAATAATCTAGTGCCCACTAATTACTTTGTATTTCTATAAATTTACAGAAAAGCTATTGAGGCCAAACGCAAGGAACTTGAAGACAAAGAAAAGAAATTGGTCGAATTTGATAGACAATTACAAAAACGAAAAGAGCAAATGGATCAATTAGAAAAATCATTGCAAAAGGTAAATTATTTTATTAATTTCTTATATGAAATATTTTTTTTTAAGAAAAACTACTAAAAATTTTAAATTATTATTAGGCTGGAGGAACTGCCGCAGCAGCTGGTGAACTTAACAAAAAATTAACAGAAACTCAAAGACAATTGGAAGCGTACGTTTACTCCTTATTTTAAAAATTGAATTATCCCGTATTACTATTCTATATATTTATATATATTATTTCTTTCAGAGTTCAAAAACAATTTGAACAAGCTAAAGAAGAAGCTGCTAAATCAACACAAGAAACTGAACGTCTTTTACAAGTTGTGCAAATGACACAAGAAGAACAAAATGCTAAAGAAAAAACTATTATGGATCTACAACAGTACGATAATATTAATAAATTAATGAAAATTTAATGATCTGTAAATTTTTCTATCTTTTTTCAATTTTCTTAGAGCTCTTAAAAATGCCCAAGCTAAACTACGAACACAACAGCAACAACAACAACAACAGCAAGAGGTAATTTTCTATGATTGATTATTTTCTTTATTATTAAAATAGGCTTATGATATGAAATGTCGCCACTAACTAAAAATATAAAAAACTAACCATATTATTTATTAATAAAATACAGGCCGGACCAGCTGGATTTCTTAAAAGCTTTTTCTAAATTCAAATAATTGAATTGAATATTCGAAAACGAAACCTATAAATAATTTAAAATTAACAATAAAAGTGTAATAATAATTAATATTAACAATACCCGCTTTACTTTTTAATAATAATCTAATTAATAAATGAAAAATAAAAAAAAAAAAAAATATGGAAAAAATATAATTAAAACACTCGTTACAAAGTTTAAGAAAAAAAAAAAAACATTAACCAAGTATTCAAAAATATAAGTAAAACATAAAGCTTCCTCAAAACCAAATACAAAAATATAACAAACCCCTTCTTTTTTTTTGTATATTGTTGCCTGAGTGTACGCTACTAAAAATATTAAATTTGAAAAAATGCCTTGTCAAATATATAAATATAAAAATATAACAATAATAACAATAAAATGATAAAACTCAATAATAGAATGTAATAAAACTGAATTGTGATGAAACCGAAGAGCTCAATGTCACGAATAACGCTAATAACGATATAATTAAATTAACATCACCATCTTCATCAAAAAATTATAATTTTATCGAAATTGATTTACAACAATTGAATTCAAAGGAACAAAATCATATTGAAAAGTCTGGTAACAGTAAAGCTGATGATGAGAAAGTATTACACCTTCGAATTATTGAATTGGAAATTGCATTAAAATCTACCGTTTCAATAGCGACTAAACGTGAATCAGCTTATTTTAATGGCGAAAGAAAATGTAGTGAATTATCGGAAAAGGTGAAACTTGTAATTACTGATTGATAAATTTTGTAATATTTTTTTTTTCTTTGTTTTTATTTATCAATTAAAGGTTATAAAATTGGAACAAAGATTATTATCAATGCAAAATGCTAATTATTTACGATGTCCAAATTGTCAACAATTAACGTGCAAATTAAATGTACTGAAAGAAAAAATTATGTTCTTGTTGTCGGAACGACGAGTAAAATTGCAAGAATTAACAAATACAAAGTGAGTATTTTTCACTATTCAAATAAATTCAATATCAAAATTTTGAATGGTTTAATAAATTTTTATTATTAGTATACTTACATTGTGAAGCTGGCTCTAACTAACTATATTTGCATTTCACTTAGTGTAGTTTTTCATAATTTATAATGATACTGTCATGAATAATTGGTATTCTGAATATAAAATTAGACCATTTAAATTAATTAAAATATGACAATACAATTCACCGTTTTCAAAGAAGTGATTATTTTATTTTCATAGCATAGAACTTCAACATATATTAAGACAGCTTCACAATGTTTTTTTTTGTCAACACTAATCTAATACTAATACTAATACATTTTTCAAAAATCAATTTTCAATTTTAACAAAATATGGCAAGCAGACAAGAAATATTTGAAATGTTATTATCCGATAAAGATACTCAAATTGCTATACTTGAAATGACTGGTGCTAAGACACAAGAACAAGTAGAACGATTAAATCAATTACATAGTGATAGATGTAAAATGAATAAACGCTTAAAAGTAGAGGTAATTATATCTAAATTGAAAAGTGTTCAAAATTTCAAATTAATTACCAAATCTTATTGAATTTTTTTTTTATGTTACACGATCGAAGCATCGCAGCCTATATCTTTATCGATCTTCAAAATTTCGTTAATCTTATAACTTGTTTTATTTTCAGAGTGAAAGTTCCATATCCTTAATGTCACAATGTAAAAAATTAGAAGACGATTTGTCTCAGTTTTTAACCCAATAAAAAAAATAAGGTAAAAAGCAAAGAATTCAAAGAGAAAATAATTAAACAAATTTATAAAAAAAAAAAAAAACTTGAAAATTTATACATTTTGCTTCTTCATTAATCGCTTTACATTCTATTTAAAAAAAAATAATAAAATAAAATAAAATAAAATAAAGCATTTTCAAATCCTACGCCTACAAAAACTACCGCTAAATATATTTAGAATTTAGATTTAGTGAAAAATATAAAATTTAACCAAAATCATTAATTAATATTATTATAGGAAAGGAATCAATTTTAGATAATCATATATCAATATGAGTCTAAATGAAAATAATAAATAAATAAATAAATAAATAAAAGTGAATGTTTGTTTGTGCGTATGCTTGAGTTGTGGACATGAATATAATCAACAAAAAATAATAATAAAAAAAAAAGATTATCATAAAAGAGGCATGAATATCGTCCTAGCAAATTATACAATGGTGCACATACTATTAAACTTCTAAACTTGACAAACCTAAAACAAATGAAAAAGATAAGTAAAATAATGCATTGTAAATACTCTAATTTTTATTTGTTTCTTTTTCAAACTAGATATTAATATATAAAAAAAAAAAAAACAATTTTTTTTCCCTACTTTAATCCCCATTTTTTTGCTTATTTTTTTAAATTGAATGTAAAATTCTCTGCTAATATTATCTACGTCTTAGAATCTGAAACCAAAATTTAAATATTTAACTACAAATTAATTGTTATATCACGATTTATGCGACTTATTGTTATATTATACGTATTTTATACTTAGATTAGATTTTGCATGCTGGCGAAAACTCAGCTAGCTTTTAATTTAATTGATAATTTGTTTTTTTGATTTTTGTTTTTTTTTTTTGTTGTTTAATGATATTGTTTTCTTTATTCATTTATGGCTTTTTAATATAAACTTTAAATAAAATCTATATAATTATCGCTAAAATAAAAATTTAAAAATTAAGGATAAAAATGCAAAGCAAATAATAAAAGGTAATTAAATTATATTTTTATAAAATATAAATGGTACTATTTTCCACTGCCATTCTATATACTTAATATGAATTTCGAATTAATTAATCAAAATTAAAACAAACAAAAAAAAAAACAATTATTTTTATTTTCATAATTCTAGATTTAATTTTTGGTTTAAATGTTTCATGCTTTTTACTTTCATTTTTTAATCATTTCGAATCAAACAAAAAAAAAATATATGATAAAAAATAAAATAAAAGATAATAAACAAAATAAAAATCATATCATTATTTACCTCACCATTCACACACATTTTCACTTTAAATGTACCTCTACTTTAAATTTATATTAAAACAAATTTAAAATCATTAATTATATGTTATAAGTACTACCCTACACAGTACACAAAAAAAAAGAAGCAAATCAATCATATTCACATATTTATAGCAAAACAAAAACAAGTAAATATCAATCACATGAAATAAAAAACAAAAAAAAAAATATCTAGAAATGGTTATTGTTTGCTACAAATATTTATGTAATACAGAAATGTTAAAAATTGTATGCTCCGCTCGAAGTAAACATATAGATTTGTCGCTGATAAAATTTGCGAGAATGTATAAAAGTAATCAATTAATTAATTAATTAAATATGTACAACACAAAACTGCAATGCGATTACACAAATCTAAGCTCACAAGACAATTCCTTTGTTCTAATGTTCTATCTAATCATTAACCAATGCTATACTGTTGAATTGTACTTTTTATTTTACTATCCGGCTAATTGAAATATTTTTTAACAACAGGGTATATTGAAAAATTCAATAATTCGATCCACTTTATAATTAAAATCATGGAAAATATACTTGAACTCAATATAATAACTTTTTTCACAACCCGCATTTCTTGCTTCTTTGTTGAAGCAACAAATAAAAAATATTTAGAATAAGGATTGCTTGCATATGATATGATATATCTTCAATCTTTTCTACATTATACCTTTTCAGAATGCAAAAATATAATTATTTCGTTTTATTCATTCTAATAAATTATAAATAAAAATGAAAATCTTCGAGTGGAGTTCAAATAAAAGGGAAAAAAAAACTCAGAAAACCAAAAAAAAAAAAATTCCATAAATCCTCAAAAGATAAATTGTTTAAACAAATCACTATCAGTATTAAAATATTATTAAACAAAAAAGAAAATTTGAAAATAGTTAATTATTTACAAAAGAAAACAATAATTGTCTGCTAAATTCTTTTTTTTTATAATTTTGTAAAAAAATATATTAATACTTGTTAAATTAAAAATATCGTTTATAAAATATAAATAAATATATATTATAGACAATAAAAGAAAATAAAAATACTAAAACTGAAAAAAAGAAGTTATTTATTAATAATAAATAAATAAAAAATAAATAATTATGTGTAAATAATACTAATCCATAAATTCTAAGGTAAATTAATTAAATGTTCTTCTATGATTTGTTATTAATAATTTTAATTTTGATATATTTCAAACATGTAATTTAATGAATTAAAAAAAAAAAAAACATCAACAACAAGTGCAAACAAATTAAATTACACTAAACCGCAGCAATCTTGCCATATTGTATATTATTCTCAAATATTATTATCATTATTATAGTTAAATTAATTAGAATAGAATTTGTTAGATGTTTGTTAATTTAAAAATCACAATATAATTAAATCGTTTTTATAAAATAATAGATGGATTATAATGAAAAATAAATAATATGAATTAGCCTCTCTGATTAAATAATATAATTCTATAAAGCAAAAAAAAAAACAAAAAAATATTTTTCGTCTAATTCTATCAGTGTTGTGTTTTAAACATACATAAAAATTGAAATTAACTTGTGACATTTCTAGAAAATATTTTGTTTCTCTTGACAAAATTATTATTTTCGCTATTTATCTATTCTCTCTTTCTCTTTCCCATGAAAACAATTAAAAAAATTATGAAAATAGAAAATAATTGAAAAATGTCCACGAAATGCACAATATATTCGCAAAACGCCTTAAATGAATCGACATCGGCTTTTCGCAGCGTCATTATGAGACGTGTGCTTAACAAATCATCTTTTCAATTAAAGGAATATTTTTGTTATACCAACTCTTCCAACGTATATATTGCACTGTGGTCTATTCGAAATTCAGTTTCATTTTCCGAAATTTTAGGTAATTATAATGCCCTTAAAATCAGAAATAAATAAATATTGTTAAAAACGTGAAATATATTAAACATTGTCTAAAATACAAACGTTTATCGTGTTATAAACATTAAATTTTAGATGATTATATAATATTAATATTTCATTCACTAGATTTCACAGTTTTCGATTACGTTCCTTATATTAAATATGGTTTAAGACCACAAACTCTATTAATACATAAATATAGTTAAAACACTTTCTTCAAAGAAAGATGAAACTATAGCGACCGAGTCTCAATAATGCGGTTTACTAAGAGCGAAAAAAAAAGATATTTCATGAAAACATCAAATAAGCAAAAAAAAAAAAAATTATAATAAATTTCTTAATAACAAATATATAAATATCAACTTACTCAGCAATATTTACACTTAACATTACTAAATGAAAACAGCAACAACAAAACTATTAATAATATAAATTAAATAAATATTGATAACAAAAATTACGTACCAACATAAAAAAAAAAAAAATAGTTGAAAAGAATCAAAGAAAAAGGATGGTTCATTTTTCCAAATATCTCAAGAAAGAAAATGTACGGTTATTATTCTATTTTCAGGGTATTCATTCTCATTCAAATCATTTTTGTGTGATCTGTAAAAATATCGCGATCTGTAAATAATTTAAACAAATAAATTAGAAAACCAAAATCACCAAAAATCTCTTTATGTATTTTTTTTTTGTTTCGTATTTTGTAAGAAATAAACATTTTCTATTCCTATTCTATAAACTAAATGTTTTCATCTAAAAAAAAAAGAAAAAAAAACTTAGATATTCAACAAATTTTTTTCAATTTATCCAATTTCATTAAGTTTAGATAAATAGATTAATTTGGAACTAATTCAAAACATCTAAACTTTTCAAGAAAAAAATTAAAAATTTCGAAAATCATATAAATAGTTATAAAATTTAATAAAACGTCTGTTTTTATATTTTTCGGTTGAAAAAAGTACCTACAACATTTAGGTAATTAGTATAATATTAATAAATAATTAATTAAAAAAAAAATCTATATTACGACCAAAGAATAACATCAACAACAAAAAAAAAAAAATAATAATAAATAAATAAATAATAAATAAATAAAGATGAATGTATAACGATTTAAAATTATTATTAATTGTTAATTATTAAAAAAAAAAACAAAAATAAACAAACTAATAAACTAACTACAAAATAATTTTATAATAATTAAATTTAATTACTAATGAAATAAATGAAGCAAAAAAAAAATAGTAATCACGAACAATTTATTAAATTTAACATAAAAATTTATTATTAAATACTGGAAAATGTGTAATAATAAAGAATGATAAAACAAATAATAATAAATAATAATAATAATGATATAAAATATGAGAAATAGAAAATATTTATATTACATTTATTTTAGGTATATTGTTTTAGCTAATTTACTCAAACCATTAAATTTAAAAATTAAGAATTTATTGAGCATTAAATGTTGATATACTTGTACAGACAAAAACAAATAATAACACAAATCACTGAACTGAACATATGTCAAATCTTAAAAAAAAAGAAGATTTGTTAAGTCCTTTTAATTACAAATATGTTGTTTTTAAATTAGTTGACAATTGGCAAATCAGTAAAACGCAAACATAAGTAAAGATGAATTGAAAGAAATGATAAATGGAAGTTTTTGAATGAAACTTATTTCTATTTATTTCTCATTACAATTATAAAATGCGGAGAATGAATTCGCATTCTTTTATTTTCAAGCAAACAACAACAAAAAAACACAATAAAATTATCGGTTTTTCATTTTTTAATTAGCATACATTTAAGTTAATACTAATCATTGTAGTTGTAGTGTGTGTTTAGTAAATGTAAAAAAATAAAAATGTATTAAAAAGAGAATAAAATTAATATAATAGATTCTCTTTTCTAAATTAACCCAAAATTCAAATTAAGAAATAACAACCCTTTTTGTTTTAGTTTTGTTTTGTGATAAATGTTTTCTTCATAAATATCGAATATTAGATCGCCAATACGATTCACTTCATTCCTGCAATTAAGAAATAAAAAAAATAATTGATTTTAATTTTAAAAATTAATATATTTTTATTAGTTTTTCAAAAAAAAATTTATACTTACATATTGTCTGTCATTTCTTTAGCTCAAATTGTTTTCCTTTTTTGTTAAGTTAATTTGAATATAAAATGAAGAAAGCATTTACTAATAATTGAAATTATTCGCGAAACTAAATTAAAGTAGTTATGTGTTCAAGAAAGTATATTAAAAAAATAAACAAATATATAATATAATGTAACAAATAATTAACTAATAAAAAAATAAATAAAAAAAATTAGCAAAATAATTGTATTTAAAGAAAAATAACAAAATGTAGAAATATGAATTATAATAATAATAAGAAAGCACAGAACAGATTTTTTTTCTTTTTTGAAAGTTATGAGAGAAGTGGTTTTGAAGTTATAAATATGTTGTTGTTTTAGAATTGTTAAAAGTAAGTGTCATACTTATAAAGTCAAGCCAATGTTGCTAATACAATAAAATTATTATTTTATTTCTTTTCACTATCTCGGCGTACATATTTAGTTGTTGTTATCTAAAGATAATTATTTAAAAAAAAAATAAAAAATAATATGAAATATTAAAAATGTTCTCTTGCCAATTTCATTAGTTTTCAATTGAAATAGATATATTCTGCACATTAATTTCAAATTTCTCTAAATTTCAGTAAATCGTTTTTTATTTTATTTTTTTCAATTAGCATTAATTTAAATCATTTCAGTTTTAATGCATATTTAGTAAATGTAGAAAAATAAAAAGAAAAGAATAAAATTATAAGATTCTTACTTCTAAACTGTCCTAAAATCTTAAATATAATAAAAGCTCTTTTGTTTTAGCTTCGTTTTGCGAATAGTGTTTTCTTTCCTAATATAATTTTTTTTTTACTGATTCCAAATTTGAAATAATAACTTGTATTTTTAATAATTAACAAATTTTTCAATAATTTCATTCAAAAATTAGAAACATTTGTATTTTAATATCATCGATGTTAGTATTAGACAGTTTGGGCAAACGACGTTAATACAATTCGTATTCAACTCTAAATATTCGCAAAACGAAACTAAAGTAGTTATGTGTTCAAGAAAATATTATATATTATAAGAAAAGTTAAATTTAAACAAATTTATTGAAATATTTAATAAAACAATGTAACATAAAATCACAAAACAAAAAAAAAAAAAAAAAATTGAAAATACAAATCAATGTATTTCAAATTATAGATATGTTTTTAGAATTAGGAAATCATCTATCTAGGAATAAATTCAATATTGCTGTTCAAATAAATACTTTAATTTTTCTTTATATCGAAAAATAAAATTGTGACTTGAAAATAATTGATTCTAAATGGAAAAGAAATAGACTCAAATAGAACATTTAATCTAAAAAACATTATCTTTTCAATCTCGTAATTTTCGATTTTCTTTTTTCAATTTGTTAAGTATGCAGTTAGTTATATTATTTATCTATTAGCAGAACACACACACGAATAAAAACGACAACAAACAAGAGTTTATGTAAATTTTCGTGGCCGATTTGTAGCCCCTTTCAAATTGCATAGTCTGAATAAAATATCGTATTATTTTAGAACATTAATGTTTATATTTTCATTAAAATTATTTATGGAAAAAAAAATGTAAATTCAATAAATTTTAAATTATTATTAATTAAATTAATTATGAAAATAATAATTAAAAAATCACATATCTCAAAGGTCATGAAATACTATATGAAATACTTTTTAAAAATATTTTATTAAATTCTAAAACTATAGGTTTTTCTTTTTGCTTCTTTAAAAATAAATTATTATTAGTTTTAAGTTTAGTGACGATAAATACTATTTTTGTCAAGTAAATATTGAGAAAATTATAAAATTGCGCACGTTAGAAAATCGAAATAAATAAAAATGTAATCAATGTATTACTAAATAATTTCTAAATTAAAAAAAAATAGGTTCTTTTTTTCTATATTATCCAATTCAAAACTAATTTCAAATTGGTTAGCATAGAAATTAGGCGCAAATTTAATTAATCCGTGTTTACTGATATTTGGTGAAAAAATAAAGCAATTTTTTTTATTATGGTAAAGAAATTTCTTCTCAATACTGGAAGGAATAAAATCCTTTCTTTTCTTTTTTTCTTTTAAAAAAAAGAACCAATTTTTCTCAATTTGTTGAGCGTAAACATAAATTCATAATGAAAAGAAAAGAAAATAAAACAAATATTTATAGACAAAAGCATCTAGTTAGAAATGATATAAAACAATTCTTAATTAAAATCATTTAATTTGAGTTTTAAATAATATTTCTTTCTAACATTCATACAATTTCAAATTCCTGACAAAGGATTGTAATATGGAAATAACTATATGTAGTTAATATGAATTAATTTTAAAATAATTTTTATTAAATTATATTATCCCATTCCCATAATATATAATAAATAAAGTAACACACACCAAAATTTAAAAACAAAAAATATCATACTTTTTTTCATCTAATTTAACTGCAATTCTCTTAAAAAATAATACTTTAATAAATTAATGACTTCAATTTCCGAATTAATTTTAAGCTACGATTATAATAGAAAAGATTGATTTGAAAAATAAAATAAAATTATTATTTCATTGAAATTTAAAATAGGTAATAATTGAATAATAAAAACAACACAAAGTAAAAAAAAAAAAAAAATAAAAAAAATAAAGAAATAAATGAATAAAAAAAAAAAGATAGAAGAGCATTTGGATCTAGACATAATTATAATGAAACCTAAAAATTACAAATAATATCTAACATCTAGATAAATGTATAATACACACTCTAAAATTTAATTTAAATTGAGATTATTATCTTTAATCAAATAATGAATAAAATTTACTAAAATAAAAACAAAATTATAATAATTATAAAACTAAATAAATAAATAAAATATATGTTTAAGGTCGATCGCTGATTTATTGTGTGCATAATTATTATATACATTATTACCTACTTATACATCCATAAATAAATAAATAAGATAAATAATAATAACATTAAAACAAATTAAATATTAAAAAAAAAAAATATATACACATAATTATAGTTAATCGAAATAAAATGTTAATATTGAGATTATTTTGTTGTTTTCATTCTTGTGTATAGCGAAGAAGTACTACATACATATTTATTGTGAAGCAATTTATCGATAGCAAGCATTATCTTTATATATATTAGAAACAGAATAAAAATTTCTAATATGTATATTTTTATCAATATCTGCCATTTACCCCCACAGAGTATTAGAGTAATAATTCAATTATTGTATTATTATTCTGAGGTTTGCCTCATTACTTATACAAAGAATCTTTCAATTAGATGGAGTACAGAGCTTAATTTTTGTAAGTATTAATTTCATAAACAAAGAAAAATATTAAATCATACATAGTTTCATTTCATTTTCCAATTAATTCAATTAATTTAAAATTCAGAACGAGAATATCATTTATCCAACAATTTTAAATTTTATAACATTTTCAATAAAAACTTTAATGAATGTTATGAGACTGGATTTTTGGAGATTTATAGACCTTGGAGACTTAGGCGCTGTTCACGGAGGCGTTCCGTCATACAAAAAATTGAGGCAAATGCTGGGGCGGCAAGATTTAGGGGCGGCAAATATTTTTTTTG
>JAABKK020000467.1:0-30816 GCA_011634745.2 Catotricha subobsoleta
GTATTGACCTAAAAGGAATGTATGTTGAAAAATAAAACCGAATTTGGACAAAAAAATGTTTCCTTGTTTCACTTATTTCAGACTTTTTGACCCGCCTAGTATTTTGGAAATGATATTCTAACGTTCTACAAAAAACCGGGGAATCAGTTTAGTAATTTATGTGTATAGATATAGACAGATTACTACACGTTAGTTCTCTGTTGAGCAATTTATGGAATGTCATATATTTTTGAAGGCGCTTGTTTTCCAAAAAGCAGGAGTGGCTTCACAACAAAATTATATGCAAAAAATATCTCAACTACAAACTAGATGCTGTCAAGTAATCGTTTTATTGCTTATATTTTTTTCATTCAATTTTTGTTTTTTCCCTTGTTTAATGTTTATATTATAATACAGAAATAATGCAAAAGCCTTTATTTTCCTTTTTAAATCATCATACTTTTTTTTATTGAAAATAACGGCAAAAAGGGTACATGTTATACAGACTGTTAGACAGGTATATATAGTTAACTAGAAAAAGGGGATATGTCCAAAAAAATTATAATTAAGGAATATTTAATTTTTGTTTTTTTTTATTGTATTTTATTTATAAGCGAGATCACTATATGTAAGTATATGGAGCTTTCATAGTTTACAAACAATAACATCGATAGTTAAGACCAGAGATGCTCCCGTCGAATGTAGAATGTATAATGTCGTGAAAAAATTGACGTAGAATGTCGTGTTCAATAGAATTCTATTCGACGTAGAATAGATGTCACGTCGAATAGATTTGGAAACATTTTTTTTTTGCTTTTTCTCCATTTAATTGCTTATTTCGTGTCTTTTTTACCAGTTTTAAATTTTATAAACATTCAAATTCTCCTCCCGAACGTTTCTCCATACATTTCTCTTTCGTAGTAAAGTTAGGCATAGAATTGCACTTTTGCTTTTTTTTTTGGTTATTTTACATTAAACGCGTCAAATGGGAATGTCGAATGGACGTGTCGAATAGATCCATTTTACAGACGTCGAATGTCGTGAAAAATCTATTCGACGCGTCGAATACCATCTCTGGTTAAGACCTTTTTTTTTGGGAACTAATTATACTATTATATTATTATCTTAGTCGAAACTTGGCTAAATGAAACAAATCAAGATAGCGAAATTTTTAATTCGGACTTTAACGTTTTTTTTAGACAGATAGGAAAAGAAAATAGATGAGAATATTAGAGGTGGTGTGATGGGTGGCGCGATTTTTCGATTTTTTGAGAACAAGAATTGGCCCGGTGTGCAAAAGTGACCAAATTATATTCTAAACAACATTTGTTCTGGAAGTTTTCTTATAAACCCCTCCTTCCATGCCCTCAAGAGCCCTACAATTTTGTATGAAAACAAAGGAAAAAATGTATGGGAAACTGCAGAACTTTACTAAAACATCGAAATATCTTAAAATAAGTACATAAATTCCATTTTCACTCTATATAGATGTTTTATTCAGATGTCCTTTTGCTTGAGTGGACGCATCGCAACCAAAACATATTTATTTCCACGAGCACAAGATTCTGCGTCTATTGACACAGGCATACTGAATAATATCGGAACACTGTTTCTTGAGAAAAAGAGGAATTAACAAACTACTCACTAATACTACACTACTACGTGTGTTTTTGTTTATTCCGTATATTCTCGCGATTTACTGAACGGGTCGAAACCAAGTCATGTATATTTCCACGAGCACAAGATTTTTAACAAAAATGAAGTCATGTATCAATCCATTGACAGCTTGTTTAGTCAGGAGTCGATACTTCTTAGTACGTACATACATGTAAAAAGCTAAATCGACAACATTTATTTATGATAGAAATTTCTGGCGACTGTAATATTTTGGCGTCTCCATCTTCACAGAATTTAGCAAAGTTTTGAATCATTCCGAATTGTTTTTTGATCTTTTTAGATATTTTTATAATAATTATTTAAGTTATGCATTAATGGAGAATTCACATTATTGGTGGTCGAAAATAAGTCTTTTTCTGATTTTGAATGTCCTGTGGTAAAACAAGCTGCCAATGGATTGGTACACGTCTTCATTTTTGTAAAAAATTAAAAAAAAAAGCGGTCAGATTTTCTCTAAATTCCAAAATAAAAATGTGATACTAATTTGGACGTTATGGGTTGACCCCCCTACTTGCTCCCGCCCACTTTTGTGTCTCTTTTCTGGAAAACGAATTTCAGACATGAAGGCGAGTGTTAAGAAAAAGACCTTCTTCTACAAAAGAATTTTATCCTGCATCTGGGGAACCACTGAAGCTGGAAACCGGTATAATATTTACTATGAAATATTGTCATCTTAATGGATCTCTCTAGGACGCAAGACAAAATTCTCTACAATTTTATAGAAGAAGGTATTTTTTATACCCTCTTTTTCACTTTCCAAAAGGAACAAAATTAAGTGGGGAAGTGCGCCCACAACCCCCAAATTAGTACCAACATTTTTATTTTTTTTATTTAGCAATTTTCTTTACTACACATAGCGCAAATTTCGAACTCAACAACTATCTCATTGGTTCATTTATATCATGTCATCCGTCCTCACAGAAATATAATTTGAAGTCTGATTTTTGCATTTGAGTTCTATTTTATCTATTTAGGTGACGAAGGAGAATTTATAAATGTGATTTATTTTGGCTTTTTCGCTGAACTTTAGTAGTAAACAACTTTAACTAGACATGTTTCGGATCTATGTTTAAAAAGACGTGAATTACATTTATTATTATTAGAATTACCAAAGACAATGGACTGGTTCATGCTCTTTGAGAATTACATTTGTTTAAAAATATCATACATTTATGCTAATAATACAAATACAAACGAAACTTTACTGCAATAAACTCACAACAGTTGTTCGACAGCGAAAACAGTTGGATTAACATTATATATTAAATTTTTATGAAGTCAGAATTATTTTAACATTAGTTTTGAGTTAATTATTAATATTTTTCTATAGGTATAGGTTTTTTAAGTTTCAGAGAATTATCCTATCTCGATTTTTTTTGAACAAAATATGTAGTCCCTTTTTTAAGTTTGAAGAAATTACCTTCGATACTTCGATTTCCAAAATACGATTTGCATACAGCGCGGTGTTTTTCGCTGTGTTTTGGAAAAATAGTATTTTTTTTACTTTTCCAAAATTCGGCTAGGGGACAGCAAGGTATTTTTGGAGAAATAGTTTTTTTTTTACTTTTCCAACCCCCAAAAAAAAGCGTGTGCGTCTATGCCTACAGGTTCTTGTCTTACTTTGCCATTATAATGTGAATTGAGATATATTTTGTTAAGCTTTTTCCTATATATTAGACGTATACAATTTTCGTAGCTTTCTGCAACATGTACATTGTACACACGTAGGGCGGTAAGCTTCAACTCGTGTAGCCCACGAATCGCGGGTAACCTAAGCTTTTGATAAACTTGAACTCGGTTAAACTTGATGAAACCTCGGGTATCAAAGCATGGGTTTCATGCTTTAAAATCCGACGTTTCGTCAAATTTAACCGAGTTGAAGTTTATCAAAAGCTCGGGTTACCCGCGATTCGTGGGTTACACCAGTTGAAGCTTATCGCCCGTACAGTATTTTCGTGGTTTTCTATCAATACGATAAATTTACAAGTCAACTTTTAATTTGCATTTTATTGTATAACTTATAATCTTGTAGTTTTTTGGAAGACATATGTTGCCTTTGCATATGTTCATATTTTATAGAAAGAATTTGTATATATTTAGTGAGGTACTCAATTTACTTACAAAACATTATAAAAACCGGAACAGATTTTCTCATTATCTGTTTCCGTTAAAAGAAATATATATTTTTCACGATTCAGATAAATATTTACAGATTTGTTCGTAATTACGAAGAAAAGAGCTTTGAAAAGAATAATTATGAGGTTAAATTATCTAATAAGCTTAGTTGGAAAATCAAAGTGATGGATACTATGTTTGAAACCGTAAAGTCACATGGCCAAAAATCCGTCGCTGCAGAAACATACTGTCCCACTCAGACGCATGACATTTCTTATTTGGAACATGAAATGGCAATTATTGTAAAAATATTGTTGATGTTTCACATTTCCCCTAAAAAAAACTCATAATACTTTATGCTGCTTCGAGTTTTCTTGAGGTTTTATTTCTCTTTTGATATTGCATCATATTAGTGTGCGCGTATTTTTTAAGAAAATGTATGTTTCTGATGCGAGAACATATACGGACGACGGAGAACGTATGTTTCTGCAGTGAATTTTCGGCCATATGAATTTAGCTTAATAATTAATTAAAACGAATTACTTCTTTTTTTCCTGTAAAAATGTTTTACACAATCGGCTTTTATTTTATTTTATTTAAAACTCAAAAAATACAATATTTAAATTAAATTCTTAACAGCTAAACGAAATATACATAATATTTTTTAACTTAATTGTTTTAATAAAATTATTTGTTTTTGCTTTTTTCATTAATGAACAATATATTTATAATGATAAAATAATAATAATAATAATAATAATAATAATAATAATAATAATAATAATTAATAATTAAAAATTAATAAAAATCTATATATAATTAATTTACAACGAACAACATTTAATTTGTAATCGATAGATTTGAAGTTTTATTTCAAAAATTATAAATACACAAATTAAACAATGATAACTTAAAAATAAAATTTAAAATAAAATCATATTTTATAATTTTATGTATATTTACAAATCATATCTAATAATTTTTTTTTTATATGTATAATATTATATATATTTATATATACATTACATATATATATATAAAAAAGAACTATAAGAATTTTTTTTTTAATTATTTATAATATAAACATTTATTTTTAACTTATTTATTTATTTTTCATTTAAATTTAATTTAATTTAAATTTATTTTTTATTTTTCTTTCATATTATTTAAATATAAACATTTCACCTTTTTCGTCTAGAGTGTATTTATTTTTTATTTTTTTTTTCTTTAATTTAAATTTAATTTTTATATTATAATTTACCTTTAAGTTATTTTTATTTAATTACAATATTATAGAAAATATCACCCCATTTTAATAAACATCATTTAAATTTTAATTTCATATAATTTTTAGCTGTATAATCTTATTTGTGTGTGTGTGTGTGTTTGTGAGTAGAGATTTATATTAATTGGATAGAAATGTTTAATATTGAATTTTAGGTATGACTGAAAAATGGATAACTATATAGAATTAATTCGTTTCGAAATTTTCAAAAAAAAGCTAATTAATAAAAATGGGTTCGGAAGATTATGATTTTATAGATTGTAAATGTTTTTAGAATGAGATATATAGTAGTATAGTATAGTATAGTGAAAAGTAATTTAAACAAAATATTACATTTATATTTTCGTAATTATTAATTCTTTTAATTTGCGATTGAGAGTATTTATTTATTACAGTGTCATTTAAACTATATTTTTGAAGATAAATTTGTATATTTATAGTTTCTTAGGCAATTTATCTCTTTAATTATGGAAGTTTTGACTGACAAACACAGTAAAAGTTAATTATTTATGATTTTATTGAGCATAGAAATATCCTCTCTCTGACCATTAAAATAAATCCGTACACAAACACCTTATACAGTGTTGTTGGTAAATTATTCCAAAATACTATTAATTGTTTTAATTTAGCATTTACCACCAGTATTTTTAAGTGGCGACACAAAATTTTAGTCTTTCCAGTAGAATAATGGAGTACAATTTCATTGCCTACCTGTATTATTTTCAAAAAACCATTCACTTATTTTTTAATAAAATGTAGAATTTCACGATTTATTCGTTTTTTATTCAAAACAAGAAAAAATCCAACAAAATTTCAGAAATGTATTCGAGAAAGATATAAAAAAAATTGAATTGAAACTAATTTTGATTCATTTTTTTTTTCTTTAATTTTATGAATATTCCACTCAATTTATTCTGATTTTGTACTCCATTCATATGTTTTCAATTGTTATTTCTTAATTTCTAGATCGTTATTCTTATATAAATTTATTTTAATTTTAAAAACAGATTATGTCTAAATATTAATTTAATTTTTTTTTATTTTTTGTAATTTCTATTTAATTAAGATTACTAAAAAAAAAAAGAAAACGAAAAAGAAAATCCATCATTTTGAGATATTTTCAACTATTTAAATAACTTGCTTTAAATATTTTTTTTTCTGTTACATGTACATGATTTTGTTTGTTTATTTGTTTGTTTGTTTGTTTGTTTGTTTGTTTGTTTGTTATTATCTTTGTGTAAAAAAGGCTGCAGTTTTTGTATTTCAAGTTTAATATATTTGTATTTTTCTCAATATTTTATATTATATTGTTGGTAGATTTAATACCAACGTGATTTTGTAATTATCTAGAAATCTATAATAAATGAATAATGAAATGAGGATTTTTATAAACTTTTTCATTTCTACGAATTTAAATATTTCCACAAATTGAATTAAACTCTTTTGTTTTTAACGGTTTTTAAAGCATTCACTCTTGTTGTTCTTGTTTTCTTGTTAAAAATCGATATATCGAAAATTAAAATTGTTAGCTCGCATATAAATTTTATTCATATGAATATATTTTTGCTTAAGATTTGTTCCTAAACAGATAATACAAAAATATTTTTTTATTATTTTTTATAAATCTTAAGACGACTAACGAAAATGAGTGAAATATTTTGCTTTTAAATGTTCTGCTAATTAAATTTTGTTTTTTTTTTCTTCTTTAATAGAATAACGGCAAGATTAATTTCTATATAATTTTTTGTTTTCATTTATTATTTTATTGAATATTTGTTTGTTTATTTTTTATTTTTATTTTTATTTTATTTAATATACATATATAATTTATTCATATCTTTATATATTTATAATTTATAAAACGGGCAACTTATATTTAGATTCAGTATTAATATTTCAATTTTATTTATTATTAAATATTTAATACAATTATTTTTTTGAGGTCCAATTGTTGTCCAAAATTTGTCTATATATGCAAAATTTTTACTAATGTTTAATTTATTTTTTTAAATTTTTGATAATATTTCTAAAGATTAATACAATAATTTTATTAATTTTTTAATTTAATTTATATAATTTCCATGTAAATATAATGTAATATAATGATTTTTTTTTAGATTTTTAATGTATTTTGCTTTTGATAAATGATATTTCGGTACAAACATAAAATATTTAATTAAAAAAACAAAAACAAAAATTTAAATGGTGAATAAATCATTTAATTGAATTAGTCAATAATATAAAACAACTTTTTATTATTTGACTCAATTAAAATGTTGCTGTTTTTTTTCTTCTTTTAATTAAATATCGTTTGTTAAAAAAGTTATTAATCACAGAATGTCTTTCAAAAAAAAACAAAAAAATACCATTTCTATTTGAAAATCTAACGGTTTGCGTTATAATTTGTGAATTCAACATAAAATTAAAAACTTTTATTTTCTAATTCAAATATTTTAAGGTTTATAAAAATTTCACACAGACTTTGTACATACTTAATTTTAATATTATTTTTTTTTAAATGGTTTGAAACTGGGTTTATTTTATTTTTATTTATTTATTTATTTATATATTTATTTATTTATTTGTTTTTTTTTGTATATTTTTTGATTTTTGTATTGTTAAATTTTGCTAATTTTTGTATTTCAATTTTATATTTGAATATTTTTTAATCTTTTTCTTTTTAAAAATTATAATTGACAATCACACTTATTTAATATTAATTTAATTTATATTTTTAATTATTATTTTTAGTATGTATTTATGTATTTATTTATTATTTATTCATTATAAAAATGTGTGGATATAGATTTTATCAATATAGTTTTTCTAAAAAATTATTTTACTACGCATTTTATTTTGGTTTTTATTATTTACAAATTGTATCTAAAGTTTAATTATATGTCGAATTATGTTATTTGTTTAAATAGATTTATAAAAAAAAAACAAAAAATTATTTGAAATTAAAAAATAAGAACCAAATAATTAAATATGAATAAAATTAAAATATCTTTTGAAAAATAAATAAGAGTAATTATAAAATTAAAAACTGCCCGCTTTATAAATGTACATGTAAAAAGAATATGGATAAATATTGTATATATATATAAAAAAAAAAAGTAAATTAAAAAACAAAAAAATAAAATACAATTTGGACACAGCATCAAACTCTACAAATTATTTTTAATAATAATGGGTGTCTGAGTCTGTCCTAAACACCATTTCTGAAAATTCAAATGAGGAGAAAAATAATAAAAAAAAGGCATTCAATTTGTACTAAAATATTAAATGTGAATAAATATGTAACATATAAATAGGTAATAATTAAATTTTACTAAAAACAACGATATTTATATTCAAAAATTCATAATTAACTATCTACACGCGTTTATATTTCTTTCTTCAATATATTTTCCACATTATGTTCTCTTTTTCAGAAGAAAATCGGTCAAATGAAATTAATATCAATTCCGCCGTCAAGTCACAAAATTAAAATTAAAATCAGATCAATCTTTAAATTTTTATTAGAATCATTTTCAATTGATTGTACCAAATTAAGTGCAGCGAAAAGTTTCAATTATTTTTTTCTCTTTTATTATATTCATAAGTAATTTATGTAATACTCTTGAAAAAAAATTACGCGATAAATAAAAAAACAAAAAAAACGTAAACGCAGAAATTTTTCAGAATAAAAAAATAATAATTAAAAAAAAAAACATTTATAAGAAACTTTAAAGTTAATTACCGTGTTTATTTTCTACTTCAATCTTTCTCCCTATACTTGTTTATTAAATATCTTTCGAAATATTGACGAATAGATCTGACTTGAAAATCAAAATTTAAATAATTTATTAATTGCTTGTAATTTTAATTTGAATTGAATTTTAAGGCTCAGTTTTAATGACGTTGAAATGAATAAAAAAAAATCAAATTTAGCTAAGTACAGATTAAAATTTGCAAAAAATTAATTGAATCATCTGTAAATTTAAATCATTGTCTAATTACGACTATTATCATATTTTCATTTTCTTTCGTGCTATATATAAAATATGTATGACATTAAATTGTATTGAAGAGATTGTTTATCATTTGCGATCAAGAAAATAATAATAATTTTATTGTAAATATAATATGATGGTTGAAAAACATCCAAATAAATTCTATACTTTCTTTTTTTGTTTTGTTGTCAATATTTTTTTTTTTATAATTAATTTAATTAAAATATTTGTTTATTTCTTAAATTTTATTAAATAGAGTTTAATTGTTAATTATTTTAAATTTTATTTTGTTTTTACTTTTTGTTGTAAATTTAATATTTTTTTTTTGTTTTCTTTTCTTAATATTTCTGTATTTTTCTATATATTTTTTTTATTATTATTTTAATGTACCTTCATATTTATTACATATGTACTCTTGTAATGTTATTTAATCGATATATTTGAATTTTTTTATTTTATATGTTAAATATATTTATATAGTGTTTATTTTTCCATAATAAAAAACGTTTTTTTTTATTATTATTATTACGCTATTTTGGTTCATTGCACAGATAATTTTTTGTATTTTGTTTGTTTGTTTTGTTTTTTTTTTCTATTTGACGTACTTTTTTATTTATATTTTATTTCTCTTCCATTTTCAATTAAATATTTTATTTATTCTATTTTATTTTTATTATTAATTCATTTAAATATATTAATTTCCATTTTACTTTGTTTGTATTTATAAAGTTTTATAGTTTGCGTTGCGGTTGGTGGAGGGGTGTATAATTTGTATTATAAATTGTAATAATTGTTATCTAATTAAAAAATATGTGTTTTTTCTGTATTTTTATTTTTGTTTTTCTCTTAATTGGTTATATAACAAAATTATTGATAGACTTTAAGCAAAAACAGAAAACTGCCTAACATTTCGAAATGATTTATTTAGCGACAGTGTTTAGGGGGTCGTCCATAAAGGACGTCCGGATTTGGGAAAAGGCTGTGATTTGCAATAAGTGGAAAAAAAAACAAAAAAGTCAAAGGGTAACCAAAAAAAAATTTGGATGTCAGTTTAAAAAAAAAAAATTGGTAAATATTCTTATTTTTATGTTTTAATTGATAAAATTCATTTGTTTCTTTAAATTACGGAAGGAAGGGGAGGTTATTTGAACAAAGGGGGGTCTAAAAATGCATGATTTTTGCGGACATCCTCTATGGACGACCCCTTACTAGCAATGCGTAGCATTTCATTTTGTGGATTTTTTTTAGGGCACTAAAAGTACATTTTCAAAGTTAAAAAAACTGAAGCTCATTATCTCAATATATAATGTTTGACGATAGACATTTTTTTGTGTGGTCTTCGTCTGTATATTTGCAATTTATTTTATTTAACATCATAACGAATAATATTTGTTTTAAGAATGTCGAAATATTATTATTTTTGAGTTTTTAAATTGTGAATTCACCAAAAAAAAATATTTTTAGATATTCAGAAACTGAAATAATACATATTTATAATTCATACTAGTTTGAAACACAACAATTTAAATATTAATCGTAATGAGTGTCGCTCTATAGATTGTGACGTAGTACAATGTCCGAAAATATAGTAATGAATAAACATAAACATAAAATTATTTTTCAAATTAAATATTGAAATCCACAAAATATTGAAGTTTATATTTTCTCTTGATAGCTATTTAAATTATATAAAATAAAAAAAAGGCAGTGACTCTTTTCAGGTGGCACCTATTTAGAAAATAGGTAAATGTATTTTTTATTTTTTTAAAATTTGAAGTAAAAAAAAATTACTCACGATTAATTATTTGAAAAAATAAATAATAAAAAAGAACAATTAAAATTTACAAAATAAAAATAAAATTATATATTAATTACTTGAATAAAATATTAACAATATAGAATTTTTTATTTTATTTTTTTTTTATTTTTTTGTTGAATATTTCTTAGTTAATAACTAATTTTAGTACGAACGTGATTAAATTTAATAAAGTAAAATTTGTATTAGAAGTGGAAATTATATTTATATATATTTCATCTCCTTTCTCTATTTATATTTGTTTATTTATTTTTATTATTTATTTATTTATTTATTTTAATTTTTTTGATTTTTTATTTTTGTAGTGGTTACAAAGTTGATGTGGTGCAAATTAATATAATTTTATTTGTTTTGTCTCAAAAATTACGCACCCGAACAATCGATTTCAATAATATCTTTAGGTACATCGACAAATTGATAGACTAATCGTTGACCATCAACTTTGGCAAGAATGCCCCGTTGGTAATAGTACCTAAGAGCACGTCCCATTGTTTCGTAATTCATATCCGGTTTATTTTTATGTAGTCCCCATAATCTTGACACAGCCTTCGAATCAACCAATTTAAATACACCTTTATCTCGATTTGTCCATTTTATAAAACGTGGACAATATTCACGATCTTGTAACAATTTTAATAGAAATTCCCATAAATATGTTGTTGAACCCTCTCTACTTCTTCGTTTTACTCCCATTTCCAATTTTGGTTTACGTGGTTTTTTGAGCTTTCTTGGTTGCAAACCAAATTCAATCATATATGATAGATCATCGTTGACACTTGACGTTGGTGCTTGTATTACACTGTGTGGATGAAAACCTCTTGGTGGTGAGGGTGTTTGAAAATGTGAAGTTGTATAGCCACTATTTATTAGATGTGGATAATAGCTGTCTGGCACTGCAAATAGAAGAAGAAAAAAAAATATTTATAGTGGAATTAGTATTATATTCTTATTACACGTAAATAGAGATTACGTCATTATTTCGTGTAAACGTTTACACAATTTCCTTAATAGATTGTCAATAATTTAGATTAAAAAATATATGTATATATGTAATGTATATATAAATATGTAATGTATATTTAATATATTTCTTCCGCCTAAGAATCTAATCTATCAAAATAAATCAAACTTCTTATCGTGCGCAATATTGCATGAGAATTAGGTATATACAAAAAAAAAAAATACATTAATTACCAAGTAAATCTAGCAAAAACATACACGATTCACAATTATTCATGTTATCATATTTTAATCAACAACACAACGATATGTAAGTATGTAAAAGTATACGAAAAAAGATTTTATTTTTATCACTTTTTTTTACAAAAGTTCAAAGTCATCTCAAGGTTTTTTTTTTTTTTTGTTAAGTTTCTTGAAAATTGATATTGATAAAAACGCACTCAAACAAAAAAAAAATCGTTCCGCAATCCATGTGATGAAAATAGCGTCCAGAAAAATATTTTCTGGTTGGGGTTTATTCAGTTCAATGATTAAAATATATTAATATTATTTAATTCGAATTGCGGTACTGGAATTTGACAAAGTCGATGTAAAAATAAAAAAGAAATCTAATGGCTACAAGTAGGTATATCTAATGGTTTAAAGTGGCGTATAGCGTTCGACCTAACTGCGCTGATAAAATATAAACAAATCATATATAAATAGGAAATTTGAATAAGAAAAAAATTAAATAAAAAATATATTTATATTAATTGTAAATATATGATCATATTTCGCACGCCCATGTTATCTAACAAAAACCATAATAACTGCACATAAATCATGTATTATTTTTATTTTTTTTGCGGTAGCTATAGGTAAGTGTCGAACATGTAATGCATATAACCAAAAATACCAACTAAAACAGTTCCTATCCGAAATTTTTTAAATAAATAAATACTTTTTTTTGATAGAGGTGTCGAAAAAGATAAAAAAAAAAAAACACAAGGTACAAATTGTTGTACAAAATGTTAAATGCACAGACACAATTTTATGATTATGCAAAAAGCAACAGAAATAATAATAATTATTTGTTTATTTTGATTTCTGATAACACAAGGTTAGTGGGGTGGTTGCGTTTGGTTAGTGATAACTCCAAAATGATATAAATGATTAAGAATATAAAGATAGAAGTTTTGTATCTACTCGTATAGGCATTTAATTGAATATATTATTAATTCGTTTTTGATGGTTTGTGAAGTTTGTGAAGTTTGTCAGTCGACGATAATGCAACTTTGGATTCTTTTTTTTCTACCTGATAATCGGTTACTTAAATTTTATTAATTTACAAACAAGTCAATGATTGCGGATTATCGTCTTTTTATTTATGATAAACATTTAAAATAATATTTTGGTTAAATGTATAAGCTTATCATTTCTATCTATTTTCGCAATTTAAACCAAAAATAAAAAAAAATAAAAACAAAACCAATTGAAATATGGAGTTTTATCTTCTTGTATCTGATAGCTTTATTTACATAACATGTCGTCCATTGAAAGTCTTATTCCTTAATACTTATTGCTTTATCCTATTCATATATACTTATCTCTTCATTTCTAATCTTTTTAAGCATTCAATTGATCGATTATTTTATTCAATCTTTCTAAAATCTAAATCAAAGCCATAATTGTCCCAACAGAAATGGTATGAATGCCGTTCATTTGAAAATCACTCAAATTCATTTTCCCTGTAACATAAGATATAAAAGAGTTTATGAGCTTCTTACAAAGAAAATCTAAAATTTTATTTAATGTTCCATTTCTGTGTTTCAAATTTATCCCTTGTTCTCTAGAGATCTAAGTATTTTTTTTTTCTTTGGCTCAATCATTTCTTCTTTCCTTTAATGCCCTATGAGCTTCTTTATTGAGAATGTGTCGTGTGCTATATAAAAAAAAAAACTTATTGCACGGTTTTAACTAAACAAATACCTAAGTAATATCGCCGCTTCCCTGTCTAATATTGTATTCTTGTTCCACATTAAATTCACATATACTTATTTTATTTTATTAGTTGAAATAATCATTATACATGCAAGCACATACAACCATTTCTATATATTACGAAGTTAACATTCAAGAAATAAAACTACAATACTTAATATTTTAATTTTATTTTCTATACAGAATTCACGTTCAATTTCATTTGCATTTCGTCTCTCTTTCTATAGCGTGCAGTTTTATTGAATACCTCGTGCATGCACAGCACATATATTTGATAAATACACACGTAAATAAATGTGTTCTATGTTAGAGGTATTATAAAAAGTCGTGTATTGTGTGGAGAGATTTATATTATATGTATCATATTATTATTATATATAATATGAGGTATGCTATGTTGCATTATACCGTTTGTTCTGTCGTGACCTTCAGTATATGCGCAAAGACGATGTGTCGATGACCACTCTGACGATCATGCAACAAAAAACTGTGTGTGTGAGTTATTATGTTTTTTTTTTTTATATAGATATTTTATTTTTTTTCAATTTTATTATTTTGTTGATTTAATGGGCTCCCGACGGGTGGGGTAGAAATTTAGAATGATGCCAATGCTGCTACAATGTTGGTTGCTTTTCGATGGCTATACATGGATATCTTTAGTATTTTTGATGCTGAACGTTACAATCGTTAGAATTCGCGATTTTGTTTATTATTATTTTTTTTGTGCATCATTGGGTTATCCGTGTGCGTGTGTGTGTACTGTACATGTATTAAGTACAAGATGGTAGGTAGGTAGGTAGGTAGGTATCTTCTCTATGCAAATTTTTGTTATTTTATTGCGATGTTAAAACGATTGTAGGTAAGTACTGGCATATCAACAACAACAGAATATAACAAACACGACAGAGATTGTAAACATATTATAGTACTATATGTATTTTTATCGCAAAACGTAATGGAATATGATACTGATTTGGATTTCAAATGGAAGCGCAGAACAATAAAGTAGATACTTCTTATTCATATATGATTTCTTGTTTCTTTTTTATTTATATTTTTCAATAGCATGTGTAATAATAGCCGCAAAAAAGATTATTATTATTAAAACATAAACTGGCAAAATAAAGAACATTGTGTCAAAATGTTCTTAAGCTCTGCTACCATTTATCTTTTAAATAAAGGAAGAAGTTAACTAAACTTATATATCCAACACAATAAGACGATTAGCGTAAATTATATGTTGTTAGTTTACAAGAATGAAAATGTTAATTAAATCACGTACATAGTAAATGCTGGTTAAATTGTTTGCTAACTATTTATAAAACGGAAATTTGTCTTAAATTCTTTTTATTTATTTTTGCTCTGTGAAAATGTAGTCATATACATGAAAACCATAAAACAGTTTGCATATGAATACCGAGAATTTAAGGATATAAATCGTTTCCGCCATTTTATTTTTGTTATAAAATTAAATGAAAACCAATAGCATAACAGACTATAATAGTTATGTAGGTACCACCAAAAATTAATACTTATACACGCATATAAGAAAAATACTATCGAACAACATGAAACCCTTCTCATCCCACCATTCTCATCATCCTCTATTTGTATGAGTATATATATATATATATATATATATATAAATCTATGTATCAAAAACTCTGTGCATCTCAATTCATATAAACATAGAAACAAGAATGCACATCAACCAAAAAATAATAAAACTAAATAAGTATCTGTTGAATGTAATGCTAACGTAACGCGCTAGCAAAAAGAAACATATATAAACACATTCATATATGTGATATATAATATAAGGAAGCCTTGCCCTTGTGCAAGCCTACTTTCCTACTTAACATATACACAAGCATTCGAATATGTATGGTTTTCCTTATATAAAAAGGGGATAAAAATAGATTTTTAGTTCTGTCTATTCTGTGAACAGAGAGACGGAAAAAGTAGTGTAGCTCACGAAGAAAGTGATAACAAAATGGAAAATAAAAAGAAATTTTGTTGACGAATGAAATGTAAATAGAAATTATTATGTATACACGTTCGAATAGTCAGACAAAATCAAATATTGCATCTGCAGAACGGATAAATAGCGTTTGCTTCAAAAAAAAAATGAAAAAAAATCAATTGGAGACGAAAAAATCAAAATCATTAAATATAAGATCTATTGCATATAATTTACTTAAAATAAACTAGCAGGGTTTTGCGATGTTGTTCTTATAAATTTGCTTAGGATAATCGAGACGATACCTGATATAATTGTAATATGAGTTTTATCGAAAACTAAAAATATTTGACTTTTCTATATCTAAGTCGGTGTTATAAATTTATTTAAAAAAAACAGCAACAGCTAAAAACATAGGAAAGTTTCTATTTAGAAAGTGTACCAATAAAAAAAAAAAAAAAGCACTAATAAGATTGCATTCATAGATTCTACTCGAAAAAATTTGGGAAGAAAAGAGTTTAAAAAAAAAATTGCAATTACACTCATCGTAATAATGATAGAAAGCCGTCCAAAATGCGTATAATAGCAAATAAATGTTTAAACGAATAAAAACTCCGTATAAATTTATTAATTTATAATTAATTAATTTAGTCGATACAAAAGACCATGACCGAAAAACAGTTCAAAATAATTTTAATTTATACAATTTCTGATAAATTCTAATGACTTATTAAACACAATTCATGCATTAGTATGCTAGATATTTATCTGCCTAGAATTTGTTATCTATAATACAAAAAGCGAATATACATATATATTTCGCTGTATGAAATTATATCTACCACAAAAAATGTGAAAAATAAAATATAATATAAAAACCAAATAATCTCATCATTCAATAGATATATTAATTTAAAAAAAAAAAAAATAATAAAAAATTCTCATCAAATATAGTAATCAAACTGAACACGTAAATGTTTAAATATGTAATTATGAATGCACAACATAAAAATAGAGTCAATCATATGCAACAATATATAGACAATTGTATATAACGATAATCATCGTATCGCTCACGGTATATTTATATACATATTAATTTATATAGACGAATAATTTAATTTAAATAAATAAATAAAATATTATTACATTTAATAATATTTAGCTGTATACAAAAAAAAACTATATTTATTATCAAATAGCAATTTGTGCATACATTTATCGTATTCTCATAATTTATAAAATATATTGTGTGAGGTACCTACTGAATTAGCGAACGCAATAGGTAATATTTATTTTATATACAGACTAATATATATATCTGCTTGTGTATATTTCTGTGTTCCATATAATTAATATATACGGCCGAACAAAAACGCATTTTAATAATAGCAAAAAAATAAAGAAGTTTAGAGTACGGCGCGCGATGTAACCTAAGTTCGTATTTTATAATGTTTAAATATATGTATTTTAATGATGATGATTTAACACGCGAATATATTTATTTATTTATTTATTTATTTATATAGAAAATTGTAAAAATATAAACGCACAACAGTGCAATTTTATCCTTGACCCGTCTGCATCTATAGAAGCGGAAAAACTAGAAAATGAGTTCATTGTGATAAGAAAATGTGTAATAATAATAATTTATTATTATTATTACTATTATTATTATTAATAATAATAATAAATACGAATGCGATAACAATACCAAATGAAACAACAACAACAAAATCGAAAAATCCATAAGGAAATTACTTGCAATTTTATTTCAAAAATGATAAAAAAAATGAAAAAGAACAATAATATCGTAAAATTATAAATTTATATAATAATTTTATTTGGTAATACATAATTGTATTACGCGTAAATAAAATCGGACATTACTCGTGAGTAATAAAAAGAAAAAGAAAAAAAAAATTAATGAATAATAATAACAATAAGAAATATTATAAATTAAAAACACCTTGATACTCTTATATATATATTTTGTTAATACAATGTGTCTTAAATGTTGCAACAAATATAAAGAAATAAAATGAAATATATTTTATGTGCTACGTGCGATGATCATCATCTTCCCTCTTGAGGGTCTATTATTCTTATTATTATTATTATTAATATTATGATTTGATCATCGTATCCGCAATCACGATCACTATATTACAATGTTTAGATATTGCAATTGCAGAAATCATCCAATGTTTAAGTTCAAAGAAACATATCGTATACAAACGAAACACACAAATATTATAAAATTTACTCAACAGAGTAACAAAATGAAAAAGTGAAAAAAAAAGAAAAAAAAAGAAAAAAAGAAATAATAAGAAAAACGAAAAAGAAAAAACCACATTATAACATAAACAACAAAACACATTCGCAACTATAAGAAGCTGATAGAATCACTTCAGTTTTTTTTTTTTCGTTTTCGTTTTTGTTTTTTCAGTTTTTTTTTTTTTCGATTTCATTTAATGCCATGTTAAATAAATTGCGCAAAAGCAGCAGCAGCAGCACCGCAAGAAGATGTGAAGAAGTAGGAAAAGGATTGTTGAATCGGCTTTTATAACATGACCTTCTACCGAACGATCACCCTAGAAATCCACTGACACCAACTATAATCGTGTTTATGCACTTCTACATGCTCACGTAAACGGAATTAAGTACCGGGGCGCATCCAGTCAATTTTTTTTTTTTGTTCTCTATATATATTGTTGTGAGTGAGTGAATACTATCAACTATTAAATTGCATATAAGCGATGCGCGATATAAGTATTTCTTTATTTTATTTTATTTTATTTATTCTTTACTTGTTTTTTTTTCTTGTATATAAATACGAAAAATTGTAGTTTGTGTATTAGAATACAGTGCTCGCAGTGGCTTTGATTTTATTAATTTATTATATATATATATATTTTTTATAACATAGAGGTAATATAGACACGACGACTTATTTATGTATTTGCACATTTTTTTACATGCGCAAATAGCATACAACTATTTTATGTATAAATTGAGAGAAAACAATATTTTATAATACATATAATAATAAATATTTGAACTAGTGGTTAGGAGACCCATCTGCAATTGGATTTGTTCAGATTATATTTTTTTAATCTGGATAGACAATTTTTATTATTCACAAATATGCTTCAAACATATCATATCAAATAACAACTAAATGGAAGAAAGAAAAAAAGAAGAAAATCTCATTTCCATTGAGTAAACACAATTAATTGTGGTGGAGATGCATGTCACACAAATGTGTGAAAGTTAATCTTATGTAATTTGTAGATGATCACAATGATAAATATAGCTAAGAATATTTATTTCACCAAATATTATAATAAAATACGCAATTTTAAAGTGATTTTTCATTTGTTCCAAAAAGAGTTTTTTGCCGTTAATAATTATTTCTACAAATTTTGAAGTTAAATATAATGTTATCAAAACGTGGCTAAACTTATTTGCATGATTTCTAGATATTTAGAAATAAGGTGAAACTTGTGATATATTGAGATAAACAGCTGGTGGCTGCTGCTAAATATGTATGTTTTCTTTTCGGATGACAGCAGTCATCTATTTTAATCGTCGATAATAATTACTTAATAAACATATTTTTTTTTAAACTTTTTTTTTGCTTATGTTGCTTATTTCCAAAAATTTCTTATTCTTAGAGGAATATTTTAAAAATGTATCGTTTAGTTTAAGTTCATACTGTATAATAATAATTGTAAATACAGTAAGAAGTAATAATAGCTAGCTAACTTTGTGGTTGCATAAATAAACGAACAAACAAATAAAATTTTATAAATTATTAATTTTCTGTTAGGTTATCGAAAATATTGTATTTATAAGAGATGAAAAAAAAAACTATTATTTGGAAAAAAACATAAAATAATTAAAATAATGTAAAATGCTAAATCTGTGTATAATTTGCTTGCATATTAAAAATTTAACAATATGGAAATAGCTGAAAATTGAAAATATTAGCCATTTATTTTTAGAATAATAAATAACCATTTAATATTATTTAAATACATAATAATAAATATCAAAACTTCTTAGAAAATTTTCAATTTAAAATTAAAAGTCTATTTGAATATTTAAAAAAATAAAAAACACGTTTAAATGAAATTATTCTGAGGTATGGCTGGCTGGCTGGCTACTGCGTATAGGAAATAATGTTGACTTGTTAATCTTAATATAAATTTGAACGAAAAAAAGTAAATAATTTCGTTTGAAAACATATTTATTTTCATGAAATGTGGCGTTTATTTTCTAGTTTTTGTATGCAATTTAATATCAAATCTAACGTAAGAAAAAGATGAAAAAAAAACAACAATAAAACAAAAACTTAGAATTATTCCGTCGCAGAATAATATGTCAGAAGTCGCATAAAGATAATAATGATGAAAACTTGTTTCAATATACCTATTTTTGTATAATGCAGTATAGACATACATATCGGTATAGGTATATAAAATAATTAAGTTCATGTAACGTGCATTTTCATATATATGTAAGCACGAACAACAAACAAACAAACGAAAACGAAAAAAAAAAAAAAATTATTAATAATAAAAAAAAATAAGAAGAATTATTAAGGAAATCCTCTCAATCTTCTTTCGCTTATATACCAATTTATTGGCGTAGTGTTGTATTCTATATGATGGCATTGCATATTGCATATACACGTTATGCATATGGTGATAAAGCATACATAATAATAATAATAATAATAATAGGCCGCCAAATATGTGTACCAAATGAAATAAAATAAAAATTAAATTGCAAGTTTTCTGTATATTGCAAATGTGTGTAAGTAGGAAATAAATAATATAAAACCATTGAGGCATGCGCAAAAGAAACCGGTTTCTATTTTCAGTTCTAAATATTCTTCCTTTTTAATGGCGACTGCATATTTATTTATAATAATCGCAGCCGTAAAGAAGTTACAAGAATTAGTCTTTAGAAAAATGCTATATTACAAACCACAAACAATAATATCTGATATTGTATAGTACCGAAAAAGCTATCATAGTGATTTTATACGACAAAACATTTCAGGTTAATTTTTCGTCTATATAATATTAGAATTTCCATTTTTTAGATAGGCATAATGATGTTGATTGAAAGATTACAGAAACTATATCGAATATACTTACTTATTTTTTGAAATGTTTTTAAAGAAATTTTTATTTCGAATGAATTAAATGAAGATTTTATTCGATATCCACAATTTCATTGGGTCAAATCAAATGAAAAAAATATTCTAATCATTATTAAGAATAAGTATTCTTTTTTCGTGGCTAATTATCATTTTATAGAATCTCTTTGGTAATGCAATCTGGTAATGCAGATTCTGGTTAATTAGTCTTGTACTTGCTATCTTTATTTATTTTATTATTATTATTTTTTACAGTTCTGACTATATTTTGGAATTTTTGTTTTTTTCAAATTTGTAAAAAATTTGTTTTTTATAAACTAAATTAAGAATCAGATCAGCACTTTTCTAAATTTCAATAAATCGATATGAAAATCTAGAGTGAATTGAAAATGATATTGTGACATATAGCTATATAATTTCATGTAATATGCTAGATATAAATTTTCTTTAAAATTTTATGAATAAAACAAGAGATTAATTATATGCGATAAGAAAATCGAAAAGTTATTCTTATTATTTTATCAAAATTCGATGTATTCCACAAAAAAGAGTAACATACATTATTTCTGTTTTGCCAATTTCGCATCGCATATTTTAGAAGGAAAAAAAAACAACAACAACAATAAAATCATTAACAATTACTTATCTTTCAGACTATAAATAAATATTTGACTACAATTTACCAATTATATTTGACTACAATTTACCAATTTTCTAAATAATTTATTTATAAATAAAATTTTAGAAGGAATCGTATTGCATCGTATTAAAAAAAAATTGCTGGCTCACTTAAATACCATAAACAAAATATAAATTCTTGTCTTTTCTATCATTGGTCATAGTGTAGTAGAATAGAGTACCCCACTTAGCTGCGCCTCTCTATCTACATATTAAATATATATATATATACACAGAGCGATACATATGAGTTGTGATTCTTCTGCTAAATAATGTAAGTTTTGACTAATAAATTACGTATCTTTGTCACGATGAAGCAAAAAAATTAAGAAATTACAGCCGCAATAAGATGATGTGGTCTATTTATAAGTTATTATCAAGACAAGAGCGCACAGAAAAAAAAACAAATAAAAAAAAAAAAATGTATAAAAAAACCACCAACAACACGAAAAATAAAAAAAAAAATAAAAAATAATACAGAAACAGCACATAAAAATAATTTATTTTTTATTCAAATATTTTTTGTGTGTTGTTGATATTATGCATTTAGTTATGTATATTCAAAAGGAGAATGGACTCTAATGCAAAAAAATATGTGTTTGAAGGCCAACATGGTGCGCGCATCGCGATTTGCAAAAAACTGTGCAAAGCAACTAGAGGTATTTTGTTGCTGCTGCTGCTGCTGCTGTTGTTGTTATTTTATAAACTCTTTTCTCAGTTACATTCACATAAAATATAATAAGAATAGCTCACAAATCAAATGAATATTTTGAGCAAATTTAGATCATCGCTTGTGTGCGCTTCGGTGAGCTATTTATACGGTGATTTATGTGTATGGTTTTTTTTTTTTTTTTTTTTATTTAAATCTATTTTTTTCATCATCATCATAGAGAAAGAAAAAAAAAATGTGCAATATACAATATTATGATGTGAGCGACAATTGGTATGCATATATGTATAAATAAAATAGTATATGAAAAATATATCATCACCAATTCACTTTTATAGAATGTCGTACATTGTAATGTAAATAAAATACATTAAAATATTATAAAACAAGTATATTTAGAATATAAACAAGATAAGGTACGATGGAAACTTAGAATATAATTTTTTTTTTCTTATCTAATATGCCTATAGTTACACGTTCAAAAAGTATATGAATTTATATAAAAAAAAAAATATATATTCTGTTTGATCTGCTCTGTGTTGTTGTGACATTAATTATGGTGACATAAAAACCTTGAATATATTTATTATTTATTTATTTAATTTTTTTTTCTTTTAGTGAATTTGAAAGTTTAAAAATAAAATTATGTTTTTCCGAAATTAACAAGACAAGAGACAGAAATTCATTTCCTGTATTTTCCAAAATAAAAACAAAAAAATTATTATGATTTATAAATAAATAGTTCATGTGCTAGAAATTAAAAAAAATGAAAAAAATTATTGGTGTGATATTTCAATGACAGAATCAGGCAAATTATTATTCATTTCTTAAAAACATATATATTTTTTTAATTAAAAACATTGTCGAACAAAAAATTCATCCTCATTTTTTTTTTTTTTTGGTTTTATTTTGTTTTAAATAAATAATGTGCTGATGGATTTATCACATACAAATTTAAATCACAGCAAAATAACGAAACGATTTGTATTACAGCCAAAATATTAAAATGTCCAAATTATTATTATTATTATTATTTTTTTTTTCGAAAATCGGTAAATCAACATTTGAGTAAATGTATTAAGTTTGCACTTTTAATGCACAATTATATATTTTAATGATTGGTAGACTGTTTGTTTAGTAGGTGCGTAGGTAGAGCTGATTCCATTTAATATATAATTATATATTTATTTTGACATTGAAATAATCCTATTTGACAATATTCATACAATTTAATGACATTTAGCACCACATAAACAGACCACAACATACAAGATGAGGCGGCGACCCAAAAAAACAAAAAACCAAAAAAAAAATAAAAATATGATTTAAATATAAAAATAAATATTGCAAAATTTAATGCACTCCATCGCATGATTGATTTTCTTTTGAAAAAAAAAAAATTAAAAAAAAAAGAAATTCATATTCTTTAATCTATTCAATTAAAATTTATACATTCTTTATGTCCACCCACAACACCTGAATGATACCGTGAACAAAGTAGCCAAAACATTTTTTTCTTTTTTTTTTTTCTTTTTTGTTTTTCTTGTAAATAATATTATTTTGGGTCGAATTATTTTTTTAAATATTCATGATTTGTTTATTACATTAAATTAAATAAATACACGCAAATTTGAATAATTTTGGTATGTACGTAATCGTCTAGCCGCTTCTATTGTGTTGTAAATGTACACGGAAGGATTTGCTCAAAATAAAGTAAGATTAAAAATTAAACAACATTAAAATACATTTGTTTTAAGAAAGTGCGAGAATACTTTCATGATATTATTTGTATTTTATGCATAATATTTATTTATTTTATTATTTAACATTATATAATATATGTGCATGTGAAAACTATTACACATTACATTAAACCAATACCAATAAAGTATTAAAATGTTATGTTGACGAACTTCTTAGTGCATTTCAGTACAGTTTTAATATACCGATAAATTATCTAAAATTTTATGCGAAAAACCTCGCGTATTACATTCTCTATAGTGATTGTATACGATACCCGAGAAATGGAATTTTCAATTGTATTGAGAAAACCGCATTCAACTAAGAACTTCTGATAGTCTGGCTGGTGTCGCTGCGGAGATCTATGGATTACCGCACTTAAGATTATTTGAACAAAATAGATCAGTTTTGAGCAGATCTCAATGTACATAATTGTCCTTGATTCAAAACTGATACCATATACAACCAGAAAAATCGCGAAGAAAAAAAAAATAACTATAAATAAAGAGTGTCATATAAATAAAGAAATTATTTTTTTTATTGCTGAAAGTGAAATGTCCTATACACTGAAATTTATCAATAAAAATACATTAAATGCTATGACAAAATATCGTGTGATTGTGTTACTTAATTTTAGAGTTGCCAATCTATATGCATGTAAGATGGTTGGTTACACGTAAATTGTTATCATATATTTGCAGTGCGTAATAATTTATTTTTATTTACAAAAATATACAAACACTGTCTAAAAATACAACCAGAACAACCAAAAAAAAAAATGAAAAAAAAAGTGCGTTTATTTTGCGAACAAATGTTGTGGATGGTCAGTAATTTTATTATATTGTAATTTTTATTTTATTTATTTTGTGTTTGTATGCATGAATGGTTTATTTGGCTAGTCAATTACTCATATTTAACGCATATAAGTACATTAGTACATATATGTATGGTTTTATCTAATTTGTAATTGTTTTAAATTGAAAAACGATTAGACAGTAATTAATGACAATAAAAACCCCTTAATTTTATGCATAATGAACTTTAGTCTATATATATACAATTTATAAAATTGACAACAACAAAAAGGAGGCAAAATTCATTCATTTTCAAATTTCATTTAACACAAAAGTTAATTTATTTTGTAAATAATGAATTGCAATTAAGGAAATGCAAGTAAAAAACATTTAAACTTCCAATTTTTATTTTATTTTTTTCAGTTCATTCACGTACATTTTCAAGTACTATCCAGTTTTGATATAAAATTTTATAATTTACACTATTTACATATGATTTGTGATGTCCCCGACTTATTCAATTTGTAGGTAGGTCACCTAATATGCATTTCAGATATTTTACTTGTGGTTTATAAGTTGTGTATAATGGTAATAAGGTATATTAAAGTTAAAAAGTATATTATGTATTGTGTCAGTTTTATTATTTGCACATATATTTTGTTAATTATACGATTTATGTTTAATTGCAAAACGGAATAATATTAAAATATCAACATTAAACGGCTTTTTAGCTTTTTACCTAGCAATTTTTGAATCTTTGTAAAATTGTACATATATTAAATACGATTTGTTCCATATCGTATTTTTTAAGAGTTGGTATTTTTTTTTTATATTATATACCATTGCTTGATGTTTTTTTTTTTTAATATTTCTTTATTATTATTTGTAGCAGTGCGGTTTATAAATTATAATTTGCTGAAGGTCATCAATTTCAGTAATATAAATCAAATTATTTTTTAACCGAAATGTAATGGCGGAAATCATTAAAAAATGTGTGGTAAATATTATATAGATTGCGTTAAACCGTTAATTACAGGATTCATGTCATATATATGTGTGTGTGTGTGCGTTTTATTATTATTATGTATTATTATTGTTGAATGTACGAAATAAAAATAAATTATATTTAAAATATGCGATAACTCTGTGACAACTCTCACGTAAAAATAAAAAATGATGAAAACAACAAAACAGTTTGGATTAAGAAAATGAAATGAGAAATTTTATAGCGCTTTCCTGCATTTTATTACTTTAAATTAAGTTTTATGCGGGCTAAAATTACATAAGCGCTTCTTTTAAAATAATTAGTTTTATTGTTTTTCTGTTTTTCTTTTGAAGATTTTTTTGGGTGTTTCGAGTTATGTAATATAGAAGAGTCCCACATTGATGCAATTTTTGGAAAGCTAACCTAATCGGACGAAGCTTATTTTGATAATTTTTCAAAAAGAAAAAAATTAAAAATAGAATTTTCGTGCTTCTTAAATATCGAAGAAAAACAAATATTTTAAATTTAGTTTTGTAACAATCGAAGAATGTCTTTTTTTTGTTGTTTTTGCTTTTGAAAATGAAAAATATTATTTCTGGAAATGTGTCTAAAAGTTTCCGCACTAAAACTGTGAATCGCGTTTGTTTCGATGGAAGATAAAATAGACAACTGTTTTTTTATTCATCCCGAATTTCTCATAGAAGAATAAAACTGAAGATTTTGATTAAATGCTGTGATGTCTTTTCATTTTACTTTTTGAATTGTAAAATCTTTATTTTAATTGCTGCTTTTATTAAATGAAATATTATTAATTCTGTTTTTGTATATTATACTCGTATTTATCATATAACAAAAAAGAAAAAAAAAATATTAATATTTGTCATCATACAAATTTTATCGCATAAATATTTGAAAATAAATGAAAGCAAATAAAATACTATATCCGTTCGTAATATTAATGTGCAAATTATTATTGAATAGAGAATAAATCAACAAGATGATAAGAACTAAATTCTACGGTTCAAGCACTCTAATCAATTTTGAGTCGAATGAACAAGGCATATACGAGTATATTTTGTTATTCTCTCATATTTTTTTTTTTGTTTTTGTTTTTCATATTGAAGTAATTAAATTACTTAATAAACAGATACAGATAATTTAAACAATATTTACTCATCGCAAATAAAAATATGTATGCGTACATAATATTTTAACCGGGGCGCAGATTTTACATTTGGACAACATACTTTTATTGAAAATATAATTTCTTTTTATTTCCATATAAATCTTACATTTAAATAGAAAAAGAAAAATAAATAAATAATAATAATAATAATAATAATAATATTAAATAAATAAGAATTATTAAGAATTTATCACGCGACAAAAATGTTTATTATCCAAAAAACAACAAATAAGTTGAATTAACTCATTTTTCAAGTTTTTTTTTTTTTTTTTTGGGAGCGCAGCTCATGCAAATATTTCATATACCTACTTATTCTTAACAAGAAAAAAGATAAAATAAAAAAATCATAAGAATTTTCTTCACATGTTTTACAATATTTTTCATAAAACCGATTTTATTACTTCAGATAAATTTTATTGTTGCTACTTGCTACTCTTGTTGTTTTTTCTTTTTTTCTTTCTGTCTGTTAAAATATTCAAAAATGAATTTTGCGCGATGATGCAAAGGTATTTTGTATTTTTGTTTTCGTTACAAATTGATATGTGCTTTTGAAATTGGGTCATAAACTCTTACGTTTTTTCGTTTCTTTTTTCTTTGGGAATAGAATAGTGCAAAGACTAATGATTTTATAAACAATAAACTAAGAATATTATTCGAAATTTAATGTAGGATAAAGTTAATTAAAAATTGAAAGCATTTTTAACAAAAAAAAAACATACGATAATGAATATGAAAATTGTGAAATTAGCTGTTCGGTTAGATATTTTAAAGATGCGAGAAAAATGTTATTTGACTAGAGAGTATGCGGTATACGGACGTGTGGATGGTAATCGTTTATTGATTTTAGCATTACGGTAATGTTGCAATTGATTCGAATATTTTTATTCTTGAATAAGAGAAAATATTTGTTTGAGTACCGAAGAGAAGAGATTGTTTTATAGAAAGATCGTCTATTGAATTATATTATTTAGAATGCAATGCACGATGTTAATGTACATATGTAATGTATATATAGGCATAGGCATACACACAAGAAACCAGTTATGTATTTATATTTTTAATATTAATCATGCAGGTAATTGAATGATTTTTTTTAAAAAAAAAAACGTTAAACTGAACGAGTACCATTTAAAGTAAGTTAGCCAAACGGAAACGCCACATGAAGAAAATCATATGAAAATTACGAAGAAGAAAAAAACAAATATTATAATAAATATAAATGAAAGAGAAATTGCATACAACATATGTACGAACAATGCATGTGTATATGTTATAGGTATATAGTCTTTGGTTAATATAAACTATAAATAAATATAAAATTATTACATATTATTACAGAACCGCACATTTCGAATGAATTCGTACCATTTTTATGAGACATATATAGTGACACGATAAAAATGTAATAGGTATATAATTATAATGAATTTATTTTCAAATATTAATTCCAATTAATGACACTAATAATTTAAAATACTTACGTGGTACATTACGATTGGTCCAAATATTTCGTAACGGCGGTGAATTATGATAATAATTTGGATTTAGGAATGGTCCTGGTGGAACATGACTTTGTGGTGGACAATGCGGCTGAAGTCCTGAACGTGCTTTCAATTCATAACTGCATGGTTGACCACCTGAACTTGAACTATCTACATCGGAAACACCACTATCTGCTGGACTGGGTGGAAGAGATCCTGATAACGTTGTACAAAAATGAAAGAGAAAAAAAAAATATGTTTCATGAATTAGATTATGTTAATTAAAATGTTTTTTTATTTACTAAATTTCAATATAAAATCATAATGTCAAAAAATAATTAATAATAATACATGTGTTTAACATTTTTTTTTTTTTTTCATTTGATTGCCACCACAATTTTGATACCAATATTAGATTATATACTGAAGGATTTGTTTACTCATCGATGGATATATTACCTACAATGTAATTACATTTCAGTTTTCAATCGTAAACCAATGATCAAGAGAAATGCATAATAATTGTTAAATGTGCAAAAAGTTACATGCCAAAGAAATAATAATAATATGTAATAATAATAATAATATATACGAATAAAAAAAAAAAAAAAAATCTCGGTAAACAGTTGACCTAATTTAAAAAAATTAAAATCCAAACAAGATATTCTTTTGTACGGAAAAATAAAGTCCTTACCGAACAATGCATTTATTGCATCTATAATATGCATTTAAGTCTAAGCTAAAGGTAAATGTATATCTTCTAAATACTCAATAAATATACAATAAACATTGAGCCGAACGCATATAATATATGGATTTAAAGAATGCACCTTTTCAATTTTTTTTTTTTAAACCCAAAATTGAACAGAAGAAAAGGGTTTCCATTTTTATTATTATACCTGTGCAATTTTTTCGTATTTCATCTCGAGGACAATATTATTTCACAGCATGTGAATCCATTTTGACCCCTGTGTGTGTTACATATTTATACCGGTCGATCCCTTTCACATCACACATACAACAAATACACATAATGAAATTCGTCTAGAGCCAAAGCCTATAACCTAACCTAAACTTTTGTTGTATAAAAAGACATAGAAAGTCTATGGTAATATAATAAACATAAACCGTATTGGCAATAGAGGCATACATAATAGGTAAATAGCAAGCAAAAAAGAAAAAAAAATATTCGGTTTTTCATTCAATAGAAGTTGAAGAGTAGCAAAAAGGGATTTATTGATATAAAAGTTGAAAAAATAAAATAAAGAGATCTTTATGTCCTCATAATATATTGATTGTTATATGTTATGGAATGTTTTTGCTTGTTGTCGGTTTAATTTATAATATATTTGCGCTCCAAATACTTTTGGCCGATTTTTATACAACACTTTTTTCAATTTTTTTTTTTTGCATTTAATCGAAACAAAAAGAGGACAATACTGTTTTTTTTTTATATATATATATAGAAAATACAAAATAAGAATTTTTTGAGGGATATGAGAGATCTGTACAGGTGTCCTTTGATATCTTGATATTAATATGTCTACGTAGACGGGATCGTTTTTTTTTTTTTTTAGTTTTGTATGTACTATAATGCGTTAGTTTTACTAACATAAACATCCCGACATTTCTATGTACCCTTTTTCAAGGTATACATATATACATATATATTCTGATTTTTGGCCGGATGGGATTGATTGAGGAGAGGGCAGATGATATGATGATATTTCATAAAAATTAATATTTTTATAAATATTTTTTTTCTCGATCAAATATCCTTTTTTCTGGCCTTTTCTCTATTGTTTGGTATCGGGATGCAAAATGTAAATTTCAATAAAATATGCATTGTAATGGCATGTGATTTTTATAATATTGAATATGGTAATATTTAATAAAATGGTATATATATATATATTTTTCTATATTTATATTTGTAAATGAAATGAAACGGGGGATGTTTTCATTATTCGCACCTTTATATTTAATTCGAATAGATTTTTACATATTATGGGAACTTTTTCAATATTTTCGTTTTTTTTTCTTTTTTTTTGAAATAAATGTATAATTATTGATTTGGGAGCACAAATAATCCTTTAACGATTATTTGTTATAATTTTTGACGATTTTTCAATTTTCTCACAACTGTTAAATTTTCAATTCCATATAATTCATATTTCTAATATGGATTTAGTTCACAAATTGATGTTATTTCACCATTATTGCATTTAGAAGGAAAAATATATAAATGTGTAGTACGCATTAATAGGCTCCCTATGGGCCATTTAGTTGGAGTTTCCATTGGAAACTCCAATAGTTTTTCCAAATGTATGTTGGATTTCCAATAG
>JAABKK020000478.1:0-22679 GCA_011634745.2 Catotricha subobsoleta
TAATAATGTATTAAATATTCCATTATTTTTTCAGTGCACTTCGCATTATGACGATTCAGTCTTTTTTTTTTAGTTTTAACGTTGTATACGCATTTTTTACATTTTTTACGTATTTTACGTTATTTTGCGGGTAATTTACTTTTTCTACGTTTTTGACGTCAAAAACGTTTTTTACGCGTCATGACCCAACCCTGATCCTATATGATTTAAATGTTATAAAAAAAATAATTAATAAGAAAAAATTATATGTACAAAGTTGCATTATACTCGAATAATGATAATTGTAAATGGCATGAATATAAGAAGTTTAAAAATGAATATGGATAAAATCAAAATGAAACAATATCAGGTTACTCAAAGGAAATTGGGTAAAGTTAATGGAGACCATGGAGGGTGTTGAATTCTTTAATGTATGATAGTAGTAATGATATTGAGTTTATTAAAGTTAATGGAATAAATTTTTAAAATGATGAAGTAATAGCGAATGAATTTAATAAATATTTCATAAATAGTATAAATACAACACATGAAAATATACCGAAGGCGGACTATGTGAATAATATAAATAGAAATACAAATATAAGGGGCTGTCCATAAAGGACGTCACGCTTTTTTGGTTGATTGGAGACACCCTCCCTCCCCCCTTCTCACAAATGGTCACATCAGTGCGTACCCCCCTCTTTCCCCGATGTCACGAAACAAACTAAAAATTCCAAAAATTAAATATGTATTTTTGATATGTAATATAAAAATAATTGCTATAAAAACGTTTGAATATCACAAAAAAAAAACATGAAACGAAAACTACATTCAAATTTAGAAAAATTTTAGCAACAATTTTTTTTAAAAAAGTTAAATTTTAAAATAGTGAAAATAGTGAATTTAAAAATAAATGTTCATGTATAAAACATAATTGTATGTTCTATTTATTATTCCGCTCTCCGCATTGGGCACGTTTGAAAACTTAAAGCTGGGCAACTCTTCAAAGAGTTAACCAGGTAAAACAAAATGCAAAGATAATGAATTTCGGATGTCACATTTTCACGAGACCCCCCTCCCCCTGTCACAAATGGGCACATTTTGCCAGACTCCCCCTCTATGTAAATAATATGAAAAATAAAGCAGACTATAAAAATATTAGCAATACGTTATTGAAAGATGCAATGCCAGGTAATAGGTAATATTTTATTGGACATTATAAACCAGTCACTTGAAGAAGGAGTTTTTCCAGAAGTATTATAGTTATCAACTATTATACTGATTCCAAAAGTAATAAACACTCATAATGTAATAAATGAGTTTAGGCCAATAAATACATTGCTATATCTAGATAAACTTATAGATAGTATTGTAGCAAAACAGTTAAAGGAATACTCGTATATAGAAGATAATAACAATTTTTGTCAAGAACAATCAGGATTCCGTCAATCATATTCGTGTGAAAGTGCGATTAATTATGTTCTATGTGACTGGAAAGAATCCCAAAATAATGGTCAGACAATCTTCGCTACTTTTATTAACTTTCAACGTACATTCGAGACAATAGACCGAAATATTTTACTGGACAAATTAAGATGTTATGGATTTAGTGATGATGTAACGTTACAGTGGTTTAGGAGCTACTTAGTAAATCGAATACATGAAGTAAAAGTAGGGGAAAAGAAGTCTAGAAGAGAAATCAATGAACTGGGTGTGCCGCAAGGATCCATTCTGGGACCTCTGCTGTTTATTATTTATATAAATGAATTGTGTTACTGTTTACGTTTCTGTAAAATAAAAATGTTTGCTATGTGCTATATATGTTAATTTATTATGTGACTAAAAATAAAGTAATTGATGAAGCATTAATTAACTCCGATTTACAAAGATTGTTTATTAGATTGAATCAAAATAAATTAAAGTTAAATTTTAATAAAACGAAATTTATGTTTTTTTTCAAATAAAAAAATATTTAAAAAAGATATCAAAGAATATGTACATATTCTTTGAAGCTAGTGTAAAATTAAAAATTAATAATATTAAATTGAAAAGAGAAAGTGAAATAAAAATAAAATACTTGGGAATTGTGTGATAGACGATAATCTAAATTTTAAGGCAAATTTAAATAATGTGTGTAAAAAAATTGGGAAGAAGGTTGGAGCAATAACCCGTGTTGGCGCGAATTTAGATGTCATCGCGACAAGCCTAATATAAATCAACGGTAGAACCACATATTTATTATTGTTCGTCAATATTGCTTCTGACAACTGAACAAGACATTGAAAGAATTCAGAAGCTGCAAAATAAGATGTATGAAAAATATTTTAAAAATGAAGAAGCATACCAGCAAAAAAATATTATTGGACATTCTCGAAGTGTGAAGCAGAGAATATATATTACAATGTATTAATAGTAATTTTTAATATTCTGAATGAGATGTGGCCAAAATAAAGATGAGTATACAAAAATAAACTAAGAAGCAAAGATTAGATTGTTAGGACTAAATCAATAAAATCATGTTCTCAAAATTCATTAATGTAAAAGGGTGTTTAGCTTATTTAACGAATTACCTAGTCAATTAAAAAATGAAAAATGCTTTAATAAATTTAAATTATTATTAAAAGATTATGTAGTTAAAAAATATGATTAAATACTTTAAAATTGTAATTATGATAAATTATATGGATAATTTCTATATTAATAAATAAATAAATAAATAAAAATTCAAACTATGAATTTGTATGGGTGTTGGTGGTCGCACTTTCGCACAATAATAAGTCATTAAACTCACCTATTTTATACCAAAAGAGAAGATCATAAGAGAACGTCATTACACAAATAAAGAGTTTTTGTGGTGTATAAAACAATCGTCGCAGTAAATTTCAACAAAATTTATTTGCCTATTTTAGTGTCTTATAAAATGTAAAATTTGTTTAAATATTTCTATAAATTGGAAATTAAGAAAAGTAAGTGAAAATTAAAATAGTTAATTTATGATAGAATGGATGTGAAAAATATATATTTGAAATGAAAAAAAAAGTTATGGTTGATTTTTTTTCCACAGACTAAGTGCGTATGTAGTGATTATGTCAATTGAGCGGCATGATTCGCCTCATCGATTTCGTATGTGGGAGAATTTTTTTATTATAAATACATATATTGTTTATTTTACAATTTTTTTTTTTTTTTTTTAATATGAGAGAACCTATCTATAATAAATAATTAAGGAATATTTGCTGCGATAAGTAGTTTATGTTTTGATTAAATCGCAATTTATCGCTTGGCATTCTTTTAAAGTTAATTGAATATAGAATAAACATTTATTTATCACTTAAAAAAACAGCGATATTTTTATCAAAGACATTTTTTTTTTTAATGCGAACAATAACAATAACGCCTTCTTGTTTCTCTTTTCGTTGTTAGTGGGTATATTGATATGAATGGAATACATTTTGTTTAAGCTATTGTGTGTAATTTGAGAAGGACTTTTTAAATCATAAGACTTATTTTATTGATTTTAATGTAATTTTAAATAGGATTTTATTAATTTCAACAAAAACTTTTACTTATTTCATGTTTTTTTTTTAGGTTTCTAAACAATTTATTGTGCCTGCCTCTGGAATTTTCTATGCCATACTTTATTTGATAGCACAGACTTTCCCAATTGAACTGATTTCAAGCGATAGTTTAAAGTTAAATTGTTGATTCAACAATATTAAAAAGGCTATAAAGGAAATTTATGCTGAACCATGGAAAAATTAAAATAAACGAATATTGTTAAAAATATGAAATTATGCAAATCACATTTTCAACGCAGGCAAAATTGAAAAGAAAAATGCCTAATAATAAAAAAGTTTATTTCTGTTGACTAAGAAAGTGCCTCACAAATTGAAATGACAAAAATTCATGATATTTGGTGCCTTATATTTTTTTTATTGGCTTCAACAATTGTATTGCTGTCGTCAAGTGTGCAATGTACGGCTGATATTTCCAAGAGCAATAACGCCAATTTACAACAATCACACTTGAGACCAATATTACCGTTGCGTGATGATAATGATTATGATCATGAACATGGAAATACAAACAACGATGATGAAAATTATTATACAGATTATGAAGAAGAAAAAGTGGGCGACGTGCAGGAATATGATAGTGATGAAGAACTTGTAAATTATGACAACGACGATGAAAAACCTGTTACTATCACCGTAAAAAGTGAGGCTAACCAAAACGATAAAACCATACAACATAATGAAAATAAGAAAATCTTTGATCCAAATATCGACGATCAACGGCATCCTTATCATAATAAAGAGCAAAATTTATTAATTGTACAGACAACGACAACAACCACAGTGTGCCCACCAGAATGTTCATGCCTTGGGGATTTCATGGATTGTGTGCATGTAAATTTGCAGAATGTCCCTGCAATACCAGATTGGGTACAAAGCTTGTAAGTTAACTTTTTTTGTAATTTTTTTTCCACCCAATCGGGTAACAAAACAATTTTTCGGTAATTAATCTATTATTTACATATTTCTTTTTTTTGCAGAGAATTATCACAAAATAATTTAGGTGATGATCGATGCGAACAACATATTGGAAATTTAACGAATCTTATTGATTTACGTTTAAATCAAAATCAGCTTACCAAATTTCCAGTATTTATTGGATTGCATTCATTGCAAACATTAGAATTGTCAAATAATGCAATTCAATTAATTGCGACGGAGGCATTGTTGGCTATACCACAATTAACACATTTAGATTTGAGCCGAAATTTAATCAAAACCATTTTACCAAATTCATTTCCAACTGGAAATGTTTTACAAAAAATGTAAGTATATTTTGGTTTTTACAACGTCCAATTTTCTTAAATGTATGTTTATTCTGTGTGCAAACACACCATTTTAAATCAATTAATTAGTTAAATGCTCTTCTTTTGATACCGTTTTGCAGAAATTTAAACAACAATCAAATCAATAATTTGGACAAACATTCATTTGGTTCCGTTACACAATTAACTGAATTAAAGTTGAATCATAATCGAATTGATTTACTGCCATCTGGAATATTTTCTAATTTGAAAAAATTAAAGCGATTGTAAGTATATTGGATAAAAATAATATTTTGTTGTAAAATTAATATTTTTAATTTGTCAGTCACTACCAATTTCTGTCTTTTGGTTTTATTCTTTTTATGCACTACGTGTGAAAAGTTTGTATTTTTTTTTTTTTTTTTACTTTTTTCGTTGTCGGTACCCTCTTTAACCTCAGAAACCAGTGGGGGGTCGATGAGAATAAAATTTATGCTATGTTTTAAAGTGACTAAATGTGATCTTGACCCCGAAAGGTCAAAGGTTAAAAGTCAAATTTTAATTTTCTCGAGAATTAGTGGGTTAATCGGGATAAAACTTCATTAAATATAATTATTATTATAATTACATCTATGCTATGTAAGTGCAATGTGCATATTAATCAATTGGTGACTAATCCAATTTTTAATAGTTTTTTTTCTTCTTTTTTTTTGTTTATATTTTATTTTTTAAATTTATTTATTGTTTTCTTGGTTTTTTTTTTGATTTATTTTATTTAAACCTAGATCACTAAATGATAATCAATTACATGACAACATTCAATGGGCAACATTTAGTAATTTAACATCGTTGACTAGTCTAAAATTAAGAAATAATTTTATAAAGACATTAATTACTGGTGTTTTTCATGGTCTCAATAATTTGATTATTCTGTAAGTATTATTATTTATTTATTTTAAATGTTTTTTTTTTTCATTTTGTTGAATTTCCATCTCCATTTCCATGATCTAATTGCACAAAATTAAAAAATAATATCTATTTCATCTCATTAATCATTTAAAAATGTTAAAGTGCATCATCCCACATAGAATCTACATAAATTATTGTAATATTCAGTAACTGTCTATTTCTCACTCCTTGAGAAATGACTGGAATTCAAACAATTACTGATTATCATTATGAACATGAACAATTGAACATATATTTCTATGTGGGATTACACCTTAGATTTAATTAATGACTGAATTTTTACGTTTATTTCAATTTTTATTTGAACACAGAGATTTGGCCAACAATGAATTATCGGACATACAAAAAGGTGGATTACTAAATATAACCACATTAACAAAACTATCATTATCCAATAATTCAATACGAACAATTGGTAAAAATTGCTGGGAATTCACACAGAAAATAAATCATTTGGATTTGTCTGTAAATCAATTGTCTGATATAACAATTGGTACATTTGAATATTTAACAAAATTAAAGCATCTGGATATGCGTGCTAACCGCATTTCAACGATAATGAGCGGTGCATTTAATTCAACACCAAATCTAATAACATTAGATTTAAGTCAAAATAAAATATCTTGGACAATAGAAGATATGTTTGGACCGTTTTTACCATTACGCAAATTAGATCGCTTCTATTTGAATGACAATCATATAAAGTCCATAAATCAAAATGCATTTTTGGGTTTGCATAGTTTAACAAGATTAGATTTAACCGAAAATAATATAACTTCAATACAATATGGTGCATTTGACGTGCGTACAACGCCAGCGTTAAAACAATTAGTTATAAATAGTAATGATTTGATTTGCGATTGTAATGTGATGTGGTTTTATACATGGTTAAAAAATAATGTGCAAGTTATGGCATCAAGTTCTGATAGTAATGAAAACGATAACAAGGAAATGGGTGATCAGCAAATAAATATACGATGCGCATATCCAACATCTTTACGTGGAAAACAATTACTGCAACTGCATAAAGATAATTTAACGTGCCGTAAGTTACTATGAACCTTATTAAAATCTGGTTTTATTTTAATATTTTTCTTTCTCATATTCAAGATGAAACGCCAAAGCCTCGCATAATTCATGAACCAAAATCACCAATATTAGCCATAAAAGGTACTAATATAACACTTGAATGCACCGCAATATCATCGTCTGGATCAAAAATTACATTTAAATGGAAACACGATAATGTGGATGTTGACAAAGCTTTAATTGAAACAAAAACAAAAAAGAAAGATGTAGGACGAATACGAGGTAAATCAAAGTTGAATAGACGTGTTAGGTCAGCAGATGGAACGCATATTTCTGCTTTAAAATCACCATTACCTTTATCATCAAACTCGAACTTTAAATTTGACAACGAAAACGATAATGAAAATGAAAATGACAATGACAATGACAGTGAAAATGACAATGACAATGAAAATGATGACAATCAGGAAGATGTTGAAATAATAATTCCACCCAATAGCACAATGGCAACATCACGTGTTTACCTAAATAATGTTGATCATGAACATGCTGGACGATATCAATGCATCACATCAAATAGATTTGGAACAACATATTCACAAAAATTTAAAGTTACTGTTGCCTGTAAGTTTAAATTTATTTTTTTTAATTTGATTGAAAATGCAATACTTAATCAATTGTATAAAATTCATTTTAGCTTTTCCGAAATTTACAAAACAACCAAAAAATGTAACGGTCCAATCTTCAAATACAGTTCGTTTAGATTGTGCTGTAGATGGGGATCCAAAGCCACAGATATATTGGCAATTTAATTTTGGCAATGATTTTCCAGCGGCTCGTGAACGTAGAATGCATGTAATGCCCGCTGATGATGCATTTTTTATTGTTCATACGAAACTTTCTGATCAAGGTGTTTATACATGCACAGCAGAGAATCCAGCTGGTATTATAAAAGCTAATGTAACAGTTTTAGTTTGTGAGTTTATCTATAATTCTTTGTATTATTATTTCTGTTTCGACTATAGAATACTAACTTTTTTTTTAATTTTCACAGTGGAACCACCAACATTTGTTAAGCCAATGGAGAATAGAGATGTTATTATTGGGGAATCAAGTGTTTTGGAATGTATGAAAGCAGGTTCACCAATGCCAGTTTTACGTTGGTTCAAAGATGGCTTACTAATTGAACCGACGGAACGTCATTTTTTCGCTGCCGAAGATCAATTGTTGATTATTGTTGAGACAATACAAGAGGATGCCGGTATTTATAAATGTGAAATGGAGAATAGTTTAGGAAAAATTAATGCTATTATGAAGTTAACGGTACGATTATCAGCAGCTGATGATGGTGGTAATGGAAATATTAATGTAGTTAATGTAGATGAAATGACTGGCATAGTTATTATAACAGTTGTCTGTTGTGCTGTTGGTACATCAATAATATGGGTAGTAATAATTTACCAAACGAGAAAAGATGGTAGTAGTTGCAGTGGTTCAGATGGGTCTAATTTTAATAAAGATAACAATATTAATACGGCTATAACAACATCAACTATTATTATTGGCGATGGTACTGGCATAAAACCAGAACCGCAGCATCCAGCTCGAACAGCTACAATATCAAATAATCACGGCATTGCTAGAAGTAGCAGCAGTAGTAATAGCAACAGTAGTGTTGGCGGATGTGATGATATGTTTAGACAATATATTGGTACCGCTGCCGAAGATAATGGCAGTAATAATGCTCTACATCACAATAGGAGCACTGAAAGTGATGACGATGATCACAGTAATGATGATGAAGCATTATTGGGCACATATTTTGGTGTGAATGGTCTTTCTTATCTGCAACCAAGAAAGAATTCACCAACACAAATAACAGATGTCTTAAAAGTTGATAATGATGCGGTTACAACACCTTCCACGACTAAAGACAGTTTAGTAATACAATTACATGATGGGATTGATAGCACTAACAGTCAAATTGATACAGCCACCACTACAACTGCTGAATGTGATGACGGAGTACCACAAAATGCTTCCATTTCTGAAACCAAATCAAAACAATTAACTTCTATATCAGCATCAAGCAGCTGTGAATCTATACCAGCATTACCATATAATACGTCGCGTGAATTTTGCCATAATAATGAATATGATGATTCGATATCATCTGAATCATCGCTTACACCACCATTAACCACAATATGTAATGAACAAGAAAACCATCTACGTCTTCTTAACCAACAAACTGTGCCTTTGCTAATACAACCTCAGCAACCGCAAAATTCATCAAATAAAATTTATGATGATAAAAATAGTTCGCCGTTATCATCATCCTCATTACTTATTTCATCTCAACCAAAAGTACACATGCCAAATGGTCGAATAAAACCAACAATTCAAACTAATAAATTAAATGAATTAATAGCTACATTTAAGAAGTAGCTTTCTATTTGAAAATTGGTATTAGGGCGTGCATAGCACACGTGCATTTATATTTGACAGACGAGATGTAATTAGTTAGCTCAAATTAAATTCAATTAAACTGAAAATAACGAATTTCTGTCAAGAATGTCCAGTTTTTCAGTATCTCGCTATTCGCCATGTAATCCAATTTCAATGTAAGTAAAATTTCATTATTATTTTTTTATTTTTTAAATTCGTTATAAACAAAAGTCATTGGTGTGAGAAATTGTCTTCACCTGCATTAAAGCAGAACAAATAATTTAGAACTGATTTGAAATACCCAGACTTTTAAACAAAATAAGTAATTATATTTTATTTGTATTTTTCTGTGTTACTGTTATCCATGGTTGGTATCGTATTTAGAATATAGGTAATATCTAATATTTTAAGTTACGCATGCAATGAAGTCTTTCACTACTAAATAATTCACATTCTTATTATAACATAAATACAAACTTTATGCAATTCTTGTTACGAACTGAATATTAACGTTTTCATCAATTGCTTTTTTCATTAAAAATTCTGAATTAAAACAATTCAAAAATGTGTACGTTTTATTTCGAATTTCATGCAAATGTAAAAAAAATTGCTGTGTGTATTGATGAGAAAAGGGATATTTTCTACCGAAACTTCGGTCTTTGCCGAAGATGTTTTAAAAACTTGATTTCAATGGATAATTTAGATTAATTAATAAAATTAAATACATAGAAATGTTTGTATTTGGTACTAGAGTATTTTAAATACAAAAAAAGTGGGTGTTAGAAAAATTGAAAGTCCTCATTTGAAATTATTTCTCCTAATTCCGTTTGAAGAATTTTGGGTTATGAAAAAAACCGCTAAACGTAATTATAAATTAAAAATACAAACACACAGATGATTATTAACTGTGGATACAATACTAGAAGAATAAATAAAAAAAAAAAAAACAATATAATATAATATAATAAAAAATACGTAACTGTGATACATAAAAATAATTTAATTTTTAGTACACTTAATTTTCCTATAATAAATAAGTATTAAAAAATAAGTGCTTTAAAATGAAATATACAAAATCAGTAAAAAAAAAAAAAAACGCATGCTAATAAAATTAACTGACTTTAGTAAAATGTGTTTTCAAAAAGATTAAAAAATTGAATGAAAAATAATCGAAACTAAATAATTGAAAATTGATTTAGTAAAAAAACATACTTTTTTTTTTTTTTTATTTAATTAATTATTTTTTTTAAGTCGCGCCATTTTTATTTCTTTAAAGCAATTTATTTCCTATTGTTTTTGAACTTTGTATTGCTAGAATTCTAAAATATAGAATATTGTTAAATCTGTTAGTAGATTTCTTTTGTTTTTTTGTTTTTTGGTTAACATTAAGAATTTATGTTAAGAGAGATTTTATTTTTAAGTTTTACAAAATGTACCTTCGTTTCTTTCAATCATAATTTTTCGTTGGTTTGTTAAATTTTAATTTTATACAAAATTTTAAGACTATAACTCAATTTTTAATTTTGTTCTCACCGGACACTGAAAGTGAAATATTGAAAGATTAATGGTTTTCTTTTTAAACAATTAGTTAATCGCTTATTTCCGTGAAAAGATGATTTTATGACCGTTAATAATGACCCGATAAAAGTGAACACATATAAAAGAAAACACAATTTTAGTAATTGTTAATTTGGGAACGAACACAACGTTTTTAATATTGTAATAATAATAATTACAAAAAAAAAATGCCTTTAGTTTAATTGTTTTCACAGAAATGGAGAAAAGAAAAAGAAGAAAACTTTGAAATTTCAAAATTCATCTAAGTTCGATGAAAATAAATGATATATAACCCCATATTTAACAGAGAAGTGCTTTAACTAATATATATTTACAATTACATTTAGATATTAAAATTATTAATTCTTTTATAGGAAAACATAAAAATTATGGTTTTTTTTTTTTATTTATTTTTTTTTTATTTTGTTAAACTCGCAGAAAGTGTATTTAAATTATGGTATATTTATGGAATATATTTGAAAAAGTATTCCATATAGATTATACAGATTTTTTTTAATTATGCTAAGGTTTTACTACTGGCATAAATAAGAAATGAGCATATAATCTATAGATCGCAACTGTTTAGAAAGTAAATCCTTAGTTCGTCATTCATAATTCCTCTAAGTTAAAGTACAAACTAATTTTTTCCAATTATTATTTATAATGAAAAAAATTTAAAAAAAAAATGTTTAAACATATTAGTTGTAAGTAATCATTCAAGCTTTATCAGAATTGTATTTATTATTGTTGATTTAAATAAATATTTTAAATATGTTTAAATAATATAATGAATGAATGCGATAAAATTTAGTATATGTACCATAAATATACCATAATTAAAATTAATACGTTCTATGAGGCGTATATGGGTCATTCCACGCTGAATGCGCCTTTTCTGTAGCGATATAGTTACCGATATTCAGCATAATTGTTTTTATTACAATTTCTAAAATGTACTTTCAATTGAAAGAGATAAGTAAGTAAGTCAAAATTGTTTATCATATTATAATAAATAATTTTGACTTAATCTCTTTTCCATTGAAAATGCATTTTAGAAATGGCAATAAAATCAATTATGCTGAATATCGGTAACTATTGTTACAGAAAAGGCGCATTCAGCGTGGAATGACCCATATATAAAAATTATTTTCTCATAATATAATATTAATCCCCTTAAAAACAGTAGAAAACAAAATTAATTCGAATTCTAAATTGATATTTACAAATGAAATGGAAACTAAACTTAAAATATTTACATTAAATAATCGTAGTCATAAAAATTAGAAACTAAAAATATTGAAAATAAATTGTGAATTGTAATGTAACCAGTTATTGATTTGTGGTTTTCGTTTTTTTTTTCGGTTAGCCTACCAAAAGGAATATTTAAAAAAAATACCCCAATAATATTATAGTCAGTAGAATGTTTTTATTCAGAAAAAGTAATTATTAAGTCATTAAATATTACAAATACAGAATTAAATAAAAAAAAAAAACAATAAATAAATAAATAAAAAAACTTATATTAAAAATAAAATAAATAATTTAATAAATAATTTACCTGATTGTAATTTGAGAAATAATTATTAGAATAATCAAAATAAAATAAAAATATTAATAAAAATTGTTTTTGAAAAAAAAAAAATAAAAAAATTATTTAAAAGAGAAATAAAAAATGCTGAACGACATTTAACATTATTTAAAAAGTAATGGAATAAAATTTCAAATTTAAAAATTTATGGTTTGTGTGTTTTTTTTAATAACATATTATTTTCAGTTTTTTTTTAATAAATTTCTTTAGGTCCATACTAAACGTAAGCTGCTAGCAGCTGAAGTTACCAGCCGAAAAGAAGATATTTCGAAAAGTAATGATCGAATCGATTTGATGTAAAAAGGCAAAAATGTAAGTCTCTCAAAAACACACATTTTTGCCACGCATTATTTTAGTGTAGCTTGTATAATGTATAGCTTTCGAAATATCTTAATTTATGCCGCTAATTTGTAAAATTAGCATATTAGCAGCTTAAACTAAGATATTTCGAAAGGTATACAAGCTACACTAAAATAATGCGCGGATAAAATGTGTGTTTTTAAGAGACATACATTTCTGTCTTTACATCAAATCGGATTTACGTATGGCTCCATAATTCGTTTACGTGGAAAATCTCACGTTACCTTGAATATGAAAAATCATTAGTTTCATACTAATGTTCACATTATTGGAAATTTAGGATTTTTTATGCAAATAAGCTACGAAGCCATTACGTAAATTCGTGTACGTCGATATCGCAAACTCTCTATTATTTTAAACTTGATATCTATGATATAATGTGCATTGGCCATTATGATTTAATTTACACACAATTATTTTAGCAATTCTACAAGTCTACATAACTGCGTTTATTGTCATTGAAATAAAAAAAAATAAAAAAATAAACCCGCCTCACGGTATACTTACTGGCTTACTGCTACATTTAATTATTTTATCTTATTGGAAAAAGCATTGCGTGCTTTAAGCTATCTCTCAAAAACATTTTCACATTTCTATTTGATTGAAAAATTTAAAATAAATGGAGACTACTTACGGAGAAACAGATTCTCTTTTTTTTCCAAGAATTTGTTTTCTAAACAGAAAAAAAAAATACTAGAAATGATAAACTGTTGAACTTTTCGCATTTAAAGATAATGTCATGCTATGATTATTTTTAATTTTAAATTATTGAGGATCTCCCTCCGTGATATGTTATGTATTTGTCATGCGTATAATAATTTGTTACATGATTAAAAATCATTTTGTTTGTGTTCTAATTAATCTTATTTTCATAACAAAGTATTAATTTTTAAATAAAAATGCTATCATCACACGACAGTGTCCCTGATGCAAAAAAAAACAAACATTATATTTATGGTTGGTTGCCTGATAAAATACAAGAAAATAAAATCAGTTGCAAATAAAATTTACTCTATATTAATGTTCTTTTCCATTTACGCAAATGGGTTAATCAGAATATTTATGTTAATCCGAAATGTGATATATTTCTATTCAATTCCAAAAACAAAACCAAAAAAATATTAATTCTAATATTTTCAGCCGGGTATCGCTAACCGGTATCTTTCAATGCATTTCATTATTGTACTTCACGCGATTAACTTAAATGCATTACGATATCGATATTATTCAGTTTACGACATAATAATAATAATTTAAAAAAAATATATATATTCATATTTAAAAATATATAATATGTCAGTGTATCCATCGTTGTATCATTAGTAAGTGTCTTTGCGGTAAACAATTATTCTCTACTGATTAGCTTCATAATAATTAACATTAACGTAATTGAAATTTGTATATTATTTGACAACAGTATTAGCAAACTACAAAATCTGTTTCAGTAATTGTATTGGTGAAAAAGAATGTTGTTCATAATTAGCTTAGCGCATTTATTTACACACAATATTATTTATTTAAATACCTTTTGAAGCTAGTAGTTATTAATAAAAAACCTCCTGGTTGTGATCCATTCAATTACAGGCTGAGAGTTTTTTTTTTTTTTTTATTTAAAATTACGTACGATATTTTACGTTTTTTTTTGGGTAACTACAACAAAATATTGTGTTTTTTTTTTTTTTGTTTCTTTGTAATTTTCTTTCTTTGTTTCTCAAAGTTTTATAATAAAAGTGTATTGTTTATAAATAATATTTTTAAATTATTGTTATGTAGTTTATCAAGTTCGGGTTGGACGCAAGTGTCGACGATCGTAAGATGTTGGTGATTTATATACAAATTTTTATATAAATTTTGTATAAATGTTGTTGACGTGTTAAGTACTGAGTAGGTACATATAATAATATATAATAATAATATAATGTTTTAAATATTTGAAAATTGCAAGTTCAAGATAGATTTCATTTCACGGCAACTGAAATTAAAATAGTTAAATTCACATAAACAAAAACTATACTCACTAATTATTGTGATTGCATATTTGTTATAATTGAATTTAATAGACATAGATTGTCAATATGAGTATCAATGCTAAATGTTTATTGTTGATAATAAATTATACCTATATAATATTGAGCGAAATGTTGTTTTAATTTTTTTTTTAATGTTGTCTTGGTGATTTTTGTGATAACTCGGCACATATTTTTGTTATTTGTTGCTTGAAATGTTACGCTAATTTATTTTAATCGAACGAAAAAAAAAATTGAATAGACAATTTTTTCACGAATCACGTTTATACATATTTTACAGAAAGATTACACTTTTGACTGCGGTTAAATATAAGCAATAACTCACTCTTTAAATATTACAAAAACAAAATGAAAAAAAAGAAGAAAAGAAAGAAAACAAAAATTCATTCAGACTTAAAGTGAAAATATTGGCTGCCAAAATGTTCATTTGATTTATGTATTCCAAACAATCATGAAAATCGTATTTTTCCATTCGTTATATTCTAAATATATAAAACAAAATATATCAACAATCACAATTTAAAAATTAAAAAAAAAACACACAAACATAATTGCGAAAGATTTCTAAGAGAGAGATTATGTATATCTGTAAAAAATGAAAATATTTACTCACATCCACATAAGAATACATACATATAATCCTAAATATATATAAGTATAGGTTTGTGCTTCTATTGTTAATAATAACTGATTTCGAACAGCTGTAGTTGGTTGTTTTGTTTTTGATTCTAATATTTTCTTATTACATATTTTTTAAATTTTCAATCAAATTGTGTTCGTGCTATAAATACTATGTGTTTCTTTTTTCAAGATCGTACGAATGGTTTTTTTTTGTTCTTTTGAATTATAGGTAGCTCAGCAACAAGAATATTGAAAGAAGTAGGTAGAAATTAGTATACGCTGAAAATGTACCAATAATATTACAAATGATATTCAATTAAAGGATTAATTTAGGGGTTATTCAGTCCCATTCACATCTCCATAAAAAAGAGTTTTTTTTTCAATTATTTTTTTTTTTTGTTTTTCAACTGCTTCAGAGCATCTGATCCTATTGTTATTATGTATCATGAAGCTGTAGACTACACAATACACAATCTGCGACAGTTTCTGGCAATTTTTTTTATACAGAATTAGCTAGGTATAAATTAGCTTAGGTAGAAAAATAGATTATTTTTAATCAAAAAGAAAATAATATAATGTTATGAAGATAAAGATATTGAATTAAATATGTACTTTAAAAAAAAAAATCATAATAATTTTAGGAAACAAATTATTTGGTCAGTAAAAGATTTAAAACGGTCAATAAAAAAATCGAAAATGATCAGTAAAAAATTAAAAATGGTCAGTAAAAAATTAAAACGGTCAGTAAATAACAGAATTTTGGTCAATGACAAAACCATAATCCATTTCACAGTTCTTAAAGGATCCAGACATGGTTCCCCCCCGCTAGAGCTATGTTACGTTCTATGATCGATCATATTATCATTTAGTCTTTGTGAATAGCTCTTTAACCGAGTTATACAGTGAAATGCATTACTGACCGCTTTAATCTTTTTACTGACCATTTTAAATTTTTCTGCTGACCATTTAAATATCATCCATAATTTTATCAGCATTACTAAAAATTGTTTTCCAGATTTTTTTTTATAGTTACCAAATGGCAATTGAAATGGTTGGTTATTTGCATTTTGCAGTAAGATAACACATAATAAAAGCTATTAAGTATATAAACCGCTATCTAGGGTTCCCCGAAGGGTTCCCTTTTATACAAATTCTAGATGATAGAACATAAGATTGTTCAAATGCACTCGATGCCTCGCTCGATGCTAAATGTAATCTATTTAGTCAGCTTTCTCTATTCTAATTTTCTTGTTGTTTTAAAATTCATTATTGATACTAAACATAAGGGATCGTCCAAAAGAACATCCGCAAAAATCGATCATTTTTAGAAACCCCCCTCCTTCCACTCTTTTCGGACTTGTCCCTTTCGAATAATTGATTTAACCGAAGAACTCATCAAATTAACAATACTGAAATCTAGCGATCATCAGATTTACAACAAACACAAATAGAATTAAATATTTATTTAATAACCTAATGATATTTGAACAGTGAAATACGGTAAAATATGATCAATTATACAATACAGCGAGATCAGGCATATGAAAATTAACAAAAGTACGTTAATTTCGACACAAATTTGCAATCAAAATTATTTTATACAAATTATTCAATAAGGGTGATATTTTAAACAAGAATAATTGAAAATCCAAGGATTTTGTAGGCTACCGTCACTGATTTCTACGAATAAAATTTGTGTTATTTTTCGAGTAAACGTATCAAGATTAATGTATTGAATTGAACCAATTCAATAAAGAAAGACCAGAAAAATTCATGAAAATCAATGAAATTTTTCCGTAAATCCAATTTTTATTATTCGTGATTAAAATTACCAACCTACATGCCTACTTTTTTTTTCAAAAGAATTCAATAGATACAAAAAGATAATATGTTGGCACAGATCATATAACCTCTATGTGCCCTTTCTTTCTATATGACTATTAGTACGCTTTTTATACAATATTTACCAATGATACGGCTAGAAATAAATAAAAGGCAATCACCTTTTAGCAATTTTGATTTAATTATTATTTAATCGGATCGAAGACCTCATCAACAGCGGCTATTTACTTTCTTCTAAATTAAATTTGTGTGACTAAACGGTGATTGTCTTTTCTTTATTTATATATAGTGATTTTTATACTAAATAATATGGCTACAAAATATTGTTTTTGGAAAACCTACTATTTTCCATTGATTTTCAAAGTATAATATTTTTTTCTGTAATATTACACTTATATATTACATTACATTTGAAATTGTTTATACATTAATTATATTTCATAAAATACAGAATATTTCTTTAAAAATCGATAATACGTGTATAGCCAAAACTTATTTAGAAATGTAAATTTGTATCATAATTTTTTTTTATAATATTTAAAGACTGATCTGTTAGCCCATAAAAAAAACCACCTATATCCGATGTTATAAAAAAAAAAAAAATCATTACAAAGTTTTTTCACATAAGTAAAAATCATATTACAAATATTTAAAAAAAAAAATCAATTCATATCACACAATATTTCTGCGCATATAACAAATTTAATATTAAAATTTAAATTCTTAAAATATACATATGATTATTGGCAGACTTAGAAGTATAAAAATGTGGCTTAGAGAACCATTCAATACTTGTATGAAAAAAACAACAAGCTTCCAATTAGATTGGCACAGAACTTCATTTTTGCGAATATTAATTTCATAAATAAAGAAATAATTAAAAAGAAAGTATACTCATGTTCATGTTGATTTTTCTCAGGACTTAGTGGACGGATTTTTGATGATTGACCCACTATTCGATGCAGAATTAAGTCCGGTTTTGGGATGTCGGGTCGTAAAATAAAAAAAAAAACTGATTTTTCGAAGATTTTTTTTTTTTTTTAATGGAATACCAAAAAGATCAAAATCAAAACCTATATATTTGACGACATTTCGACTCTGCGTCCAATGGTAGGTCATTCATCAAAATTCTGAGTAAAAGCCAAAAGAAAAAGTCATTTATGTTCAGATATCTTCTTTTTTTTAATTGAAAATTTATTTTTAATATTATATTAGAAATTAATTATTATAAAAAATATACGTATACGAATTGTAAATATGATTTTTGTTAAAACAATTATTATGCGAGTGGCCGATATTATTTTATCGCTGGATCAATTGATATATTATATTAAAATAAAATTATTGATACAAATAATTAATATATGTATTTATAAACATTTAAATAAAGCCTTTGTTGTAACTAAATTGAGGCTACTAAATTTATTGAAATTATTTAATATATTCTTAAAATGTAAATAAAAAAATACACTTTCTGTCTATTTAATATTTGTTTAACTATATCAATTATTTTTTTTATGGTTTTGTACAATTTTCTATTTTGAATGTTTTATTGACCTGTTAAATTCTGAAAACGTTGTGTCAAAAAAAACTCGTGAGAACAAAACAGTCATTCAGCAGCGGGGTAATTGTAACTCTGTGGGTGCGTGAGTAAGAAGCTTACACCTTGTCTTAACTAACCATTTTTTTCTCGGTTAGTTACTTTTTTGATTGATCAACGATACGTACATTTTTAAATCGCATAGCACGATCTGTGCGTACTCAATGTAGGCACGTCGTTGATTGATCGAAAAAAGTAACTAACCGAGAAAAAAATGTTTAGTTAAGACAAGGTGTTACCCACTTACTCCTCACAGTGTTAGAATTCCTTTGCAGAAATCGTATTTAAGTATTTAGAATTCTGTTAAATTAAAATAATTCTACAATTAACATGTTGTTAAATCAATTTATAGAAATTATGGTTAGGTCCGCTGATTCAGAAACTCAAGCATAGTAAAAATTAATTATTCCTTTTTACAGAATTGCACTAAAACTCGTTCACAAATCACCGTTTAAGTCGTTTCTCAATTGATAATTTTGGGCTAAATTCTTTGCTAAATTAAAGTTAAATTCAATATAGCCACTTTCAGATAAACCACAAGCTAAATAATAAATTTAACCACGTCTGAACGTGGATAAAGCAAATTTAGCTACAATTTAGCAAGTCTTATGATTTTTTTTTATTTAATTTTTTTATAAAATAAATTAAGTCATGCAAAATAAATGATATTTTATTAATAAAATTTTTCGTTTAAAAAATGTCTTGTCGTTAAAATTTCAATTTTAAAAACTATTGTGTAATACTTTGTATCACACATAGTGAAGTTAAGTTAACTATTTATAACATTCATTTGCATTTATTTGCGCTATCCGCAGGAATATTAAATAAAAATTGAATTATTATATGTATGGTAAGTACACCATAGCTACTGAAATGATATAATTTTTGTACTCGAAAACCGACGAATTAAATATGACGTGCGTTAAAATTGGCGCAAAATTCAAATATCGGAATATCTTATTTTATTTATTGCAAGAAACACAGAGATGTAAGATTTTTTTTGTTGTGATATTTATAGTCAGTAAAAATTGCTAATTTTTATAAAAAAATAAAAAAAAAATCATAAGAGGACCCTAATGTTACCAAAAATTATGAATTGAGAAAAGGCATTAGTAAATTTTTTTTTACCAATTTTGCATGACAATTCTCCTAAAAAAATTATTTCAGCTACTTCAATTTTGTGAGGAAAAAAAGAGCGCAAAAAAACAAAACAAAAACTTACAAAACCAATAATACTTAATTTTTTTCAAACATTTTTTTTTCTTTACAAAAATAAAGTAAAAATATTTTTTTAATTTTTCTGAGTTTGCAAGACCGTTTTGAGAAATTTAATTGTCTCAACTAAAAAAAAAACTGATTAATTTTTACTACATTTTATTTCTCAACGCATCCCTGATATGTCTGTGTTAATAAATCTTACAAATAAATTTTGGGCACAACGTTTTCTCATTTGATAAAATCGCTGCATGAACGTAAAGATGAAAATCAATTTGTAATACTTATTTATTTGAAATCCGAAATACCTTTATATTAAAAATTATCATTTTCGAAGTCACCAAAGTACCTTCAACCGAGATATAATTTAAAAATTAAACATCGCCATATCGCACATAAAACAAATTAACGGGCAAATTTTAATGTAAACAATGGAATATATTGCGGTTACATTAAATAAATGTTGAACACCGCTATTTGCCACTTATCCGTGTGTTACGTTTTAGTCGGCATAAATGCTAATTAAAATAAAAAATATAAAACTTAAATTTGTAACGATTAAAGAAAACAAAATTTATTTACATATTTTCTCTCCTCGCGTCGCTGTGCTACTATGTATCGTGCAATAAAATTATTATAATTGAAAAGAATAATATTTACACTCGCTATTTCGATATACAAAGTTTGTTTTAGCATATTAGAAATATATTTATTATATTATATTAAATTATTCAGATTATGCCTCTTACATATTAAATTATATGACTTCCTTTTAAATGCATATATATTGTTCTATTAAAATGCTTGTGATAATGAATAATCATTAATCTCGTTATTCTTGGGCCGCTTTGTGATGCTCTTTCTAAGTATATGGCGATAATTAAATCACATGATGGTTTTAATATAAGTAATTAATTATTTAATGATCATGTGACCATTGAATTGATAATTTTATAACACATATTTAATTTATAACAAATATGAATGTAAAATTAAAATTCAATGTTTTTAAAGCATATTAATGTGATTTGAGTCCCATGTGTGATTTTATTTATTCACTTTTTTTTTTTTTAAAGAAAGGATAGAAGTCAATAAAAATTGTTCTCATAGACTGCCAAGTGATAGGCGGTAGCTAGTATCTAAGTACATTAATCCAAAAAAAATTGTCACGATTTCGAGTATTTTATCAATTTCTTTTAACACGTAAGACAATTAGACAAACTATAAATGGTAGATTTTCAAATGAATCTTTTAAAATGTAGTGAATTTAAAAATATATCAAATTTTATAAAATCCAAGTTCTTTATTCGCACAATAAAATATATAATATTATTTGTCATATATAATCGTATCACATAACTTAACAGTGCAATCACATTAATTGTTATTTATTGTTTCTTATTCATAGTAGATATATATGGTTTTGTGCAAAATAAAAAACGATGCAATTAGATTATATAAGTTGAGCCAGATTATTTTTACAGTTTATTCAAATCTGTCTCATCCCAAGTGGCACAAATTACCAAAATCATTGTAATAATTACTGTCAGTTTTTAGTAATAAGTAATAATATTCCCAATATTATTTGGAAAACAAACAAAAAATTACCAAAATCAGTCGAAAAACAAAGAAATTGCTAGCTAATAACCGTATTATTGAAATTACTAACGAAATTACTCACTAATATTGGTATTTTGAGATATTTTGGTGATTTTTTTTATGTAATATTGATAAGCTACTAATATTGGTAATGTTACTATAATTTTGGTAATTTGTGCAACTTGGGATTCAATAACATTTACCGCTTGAATTGGTTTTAGAAAAATAGAAATGACGAAAAAAATTATCGTTTTACTTGGCATAAGGTCTTCGTGGAATAGATTTTTCGTCATATTTTATTGATAATTTAATTCTTATTTAATTTAATTTAATTATTTATTTATTTATTTAATATTATTTATAATTTAATATATGCTAAAAATCCAAACATATAGAAATATATAAATTTTGCTTCCTGAAATTATCATTATTAGTCCCTATATTGTATCAATTGTTTATTGTGTATGTGGCGGATCGATTGAGGGCGGTGAGTCGATTATCTTAATTTATTTAAATAACATGTATTACATCAATCGATAATTAATATCTAACTTTATTAGAATGAATTAATCCAATTGCATTCTATTTTAGAGTTTGTAACCCAATCAGAGGTCTGCATGGTATTACCAAAGTATTGAAAAAAAATATATGGTATAAAAATATACCAAAAAATAAATCTGGTATTATAATAAACCAAAGAAGAAATAAAATAAATTATGGTATGAAAACATACCAAAAATAAAATATGCAGAATTTTATCGTCGTGATAATATATACGATTACGTAAAATAAAGCCATGTACATATGATTTTGTTATTAATAAATAATAAATTTGGTATGTTTTTATACTATATATTTATATATTTTATCATACATACCATGCAAACTTCTGCTGTTTAGTGCTTAAAAGCTTTTAATTGTCTATTTTTAAGATATCTAAAGAGTATTTGCAAACAGACAAGCAAACAGCACCAAATTTAAAATATGTGCTACTCTTTACATAAAGTATATAATTTATCTACGCAC
>JAABKK020000489.1:0-11061 GCA_011634745.2 Catotricha subobsoleta
GAGGTCATGTATTGTCTTGAGGAAATATACGTGTACCGTACTACACATACCGGGGATGCATAATGGGCCCTTGCGGCATAAATGCTGAGTGGGATCTCCACTCAACCCCTTCTCATCCATCCATCCAATAGTCCCGCAACAGCCAGTTTTGTTGATTATTCTTTTTTCATAATATGCAATTCAGTTTTATCCTAGTTTCACATGAGATTTTTTCAGCGCTTGGTTTTTGTATTTTTACTATTTTTGTTTTTGTAGATTTATGCCAAACTGCTGTGAAACAAATAGTAGCTCGCTAATACGAAATCCAAAAATACAGCCTTAAGCAAGAAAAATGGAAAAACAGCTTAAGATAAAAAAATTGTAATGTAAAAAATGACAAATATATTGTTCCACGGTTTATAATTCGTTTTCATAAACATATAGAACGGCAAGATGTATATTATATTTATAAGATAATCCGCAAGGCATATTCCAATTTTGCATGAAGCCCAATCCTTCTGGTACTTTAGGACAATATACAGAGATTACATTATATAAATTATTAGACTTATTAGTTATTAGTCATGGTCAACATGAAAGATAGTAATATATAGCTTTCATATTATATAATATTAAGTAAGAAGTACATAAATAGTAATTTGCCGCGAAAATATTAATAAATTAATAATTATAATTAATGTCTATTTTAAATTTGCATGTTGTATTTCAAATGCAGAATAGAAAATCATCGTAGATGTTTTTTTTTCTCTATACCTCTATATGGCTGTACTTTGTCGATCCCTGTTTAGATAGATTTATGATTACATAACAGAAAATGTCGAATGCGAATTTAAAAAGAAATCTGTTCCTAATGTTTATATGAATGTTTTTAATTAAGTTTCCTATTTTTATGTAATGGTAATATTTGCTAAAACTACTTTCATAATCCAAAAATAGAAAAAAAAAACAATAACATCAAAATAAAAAATCACAACATGTCAATTGTATTCAATTGATGAACTCACACAGACATTGTCTGGTATAGAAATAAATCTTCTAACTATTCTTTTAAAAACGTTTTAATGATTTAATTTTAATTGATATTTATTTCTTTGAGCTGACCGTGTAATTTACACAATAATTTATTATTTGCCAAAAATTAATAACTATTATAACGAAAACAAATTATCACAGATTATAGCGAATACACCGACATTTTTGAAATGAAATAATCAAAAATGATTTATAGTCAACGCTTATTGTTTGCTATTAAAATAAATAACGGCAAATAATATAATATTGGATATTGAACACGATGGACATAATAATTATAAATATGCTTATTTCTTTCTTCTCTCATATCTCTTTGAAAGCAACAATTTACTTTTAATTAATTGTTTAACATTTTAAAAATAGAAAAAAAAACAAACAACAATATTTTGTGTTGTTTTAGTAATTATGATTTGTTTCATATGTAATTTTAGATTTATAACTTAATAGATTTTTTGTAGAATTTCTTAACTTTTCAGGTTTCTCTGAAAATTAAATATAAGTTTGTCTAATAAAATTAAATATTATTGATTTGTTCAAACACACAAATTTATATTTTATATTTATATTTCACCTACAGATTTCATAATAAGAACAATTATGCAACTCTTGTTAATACATTAATTCATAACTATTTGTTTATCGGATCATAAATGATTGGAATTGTTCTTATTTGAATATTGCGCATCAATATTATAGTGTTTTGTTTTCTTTTATTGATATATTTATATCCATAAGATTAATGAATCTATGATTGTACGAATAATCACCCTCATTAATACACTTATCATATGGAATTATTTGTAGAATAATCTAATTTACTGTATAAAAGCATGATTATTAATTAAATGAAGATAATTATATAATTTGGCAAGTAACATCGTAGTGTGTTTAACTTCATAATAAAAATTAATAACTTACAACTAATTTTATATATCAATTACATATCCATATTTTAACTAAACTATATATGCTGTAGTTTCTCATTAATTATAATTAACGAGACATTCACGCCAGAATAAATTATTTTAAAATAAATTAAATACTTACGGAGTTTGAGCTAAAAATGGTACATATTGAACATATCCGCCTGCGTGTTGGTCATAATTAACATTTGGTCGAGGTGGCGCATGTGTAGCTTGTTGAGAACTTTCAAGAATTTGGTTTTGTTCAATTGAAGCGTATTGAATATCTTCTTGTTGCTGGTGTTGCTGTTGCTGCTGCTGCTGTTGTTGTTGTTGTTGAATATTTTCGGCAACATTTTGATGTTGTTGGGCATAAGTTATGATACCATTTTGTGACAATTGTTGTGGACCAGCTTGCACATAAACATATCGGGGCTGTTGTGCTAAATATGGTGATTGTGTTGCACTTGCTTTTGGTATAATTGGTGAAATTAGTGAATGTCGAGCTGGTGCTGAATTTGTATGACCCGCTTCATGTACTGGTGTATATACTTGACCAGCTTGACCTTGAGCAAAATATGCTATTTTCATGCAAATAAATAAAATCAACGTTATATTAAAAACATATTTCAATAATTTCAATTAATATACCTTTTTCTTCTTCATATTGTTGTGGTGTTACATATTGTATTTGTTGATGTTGCGGCTCATATTCTTCACCAGAGCCAGTTGGCTGTTGTGCATAAGCTATATCTTCAGTTAGTTCATTCTCTAAACTTTCACCAGAATTTTGTGTATGCTGTGAAAAATATTATACTTGAAATCATTCAAATCGTTTAAAAGAAATAGAATTAATTTACCTCATAAGTTGATCCAGAATGGATGCTTGGCGGACGCAGGTGCTGTGTTTGATCAGCCTGTAATGTTTCTTTTCCATTGACCCTTCGTTCACTCAAAAGATTATCATGTTCAATGTCTTCTAAATTTATTTGTTTTTCAGCAAATGCGAAACTTACCAAAATTAGCACATACTTCAGTTGAATTTTCATTTTCTAAAAAAAAAAAAAAATAAATAAATATATAAAAGAGTTATTTTAAAAATAAATCTCACACACCTTCCAAACTTATTGAAATTTTATAAAATAATACTAATTCAGCATCTCACAACTAGATGTCAATGGTCTAACTTACTTTTAGACTAAAACCTTGCTGCGGTAAAATAATAAAATAAAACTTTCGCTTGCAGAGATACTATTTTAATGGTAAATATTCTCTTTATCTTCCGCCGTATATAATACTATATTTAATACTTTTTGATATTTATGAACTCAACACACATGTCTTTTAATTAGCATTAAGCCGTAATGATGATAATAAAGAAGAAAAAAAAATAGGCATATCAATAAATCTGTTGCTCATAATATTGATAAAATAATATTTTCCACCATAAACAAATTTATCATCACAACAAGTTAATTTCATTCAATTAAAATTCTTGAATGAAACCTACAATTAGGAATAATTAATATTTAGTTTTCTGTTACCTTTCTATGTATATAAGTAATGTATTTATACATAATCATTATCCGTTATTAATGTGTAATAATTTAACATTGCTAAAAGTAACGTGACTATCATTTAAAAATAATAATATTCTTCATTTTTCCATTTAATCAAAAATATGCTAGGCAATGTGGTTGGTGATGGACATTTAAATGGACTCACATTGAGACTGGAATTATGATGATGATGATTATAGTTTTTTTTTTTCAAAAAATATAGTTTTTCGTTTTTAAATTTTATTATTTCAATAAATAGTTAATACATCGATGTACTCACAATTTAATATTTCGGTATATCGAAAGAGATATTTATTAAAATAAATGATTATTAATTATAAATTTTTACATTAAAGAAAAAAAATAATAATAATAATAATAAATACTTACACCATAAACAAAAAATAAATATTCTTTTTTTCTCGTACATTTCTTTTAAAAGAATGAGTGAATAATGAAATTATTTAAGAGAAATTTCATATAAATATTTATTTTTATTATTCTTTTTATTTCAGTCTTTTTATTGCATCAAACCGAACGAAAGAATTTCAATATTCAATTTTAAATTTATTACATTCCATTCAGGATATATAAATTAACAATTTTTATTTTTATTTTTATTTCATTTTCATTTTTGTTTTATTTTTATTTTTTTATTATTTTAATTGAACATTGAAACAGAAATATTATTACGCTGTTATTGAATGTGTAAAATTAACATTCATATTTATTGGTAGGTAATGTTCTTGTATTAAATGAATTATATTGTGGTTTTGGTCAGTTGTTTTATATTAAGTTGATGGAACTGTATCAATACAAATATTTATGGTCGCATTCAGAGAAAGTGGTTTAAAAATTTAGTAAAGTTGCTTGCATTATGCCTTTGAGGCAACTTTAAAATTGATGTTACTTTATGCGAATACATTATAGAAGTGGGCAAACAATTTATAAGCTCTCGGTAAATTTTCCATTTATTATAATTTTTTTTGTTTAAAAGTGTTTCTGATACCATTTTGAGATTGATAAATATATATATGGTTGCGATTGTGTATTTTTCAAAATTCTATGGTGTTTATTTTATAATTTTTTTTTTTTAAATAAAATTTCGTATAAATCTTTTTAGGCATATTGAAAATTATGGTTTGCTTTGCTTATGGGAATTGTATATTTATGATTTAAAGTTTTTTTTTCATATTGCCAGACAAGTAATATTGAATCAATCTTTCTAATTTTAAGTTTGCCAATATATCGATTATGATTAATTTGTTGATTAAGCGCAAATCTTAAATTATAATCGAAAAATAAGTAAATGGATTGAAATATTAAACATTTTATACTATAGCAAGTGTGAAAGTTCAAAATTAATTTTAGAAAATATTTTCATTTTTGATTAGTTTGAACTTGAGTTTATTATTTTTCGTTTTAATTAACATAATTTGATACATATAACAAATATATATTCTATATAATTTTGATGTCAAGTACACATATTTTTTTTTTATTTACTTAAGGTAATGGTATTTTTTTTGTTTAATTTAATTACAATGTTTTAAGGAAAAACAAACCTTAAATACAAATTACAAAATATTTTAAGGAAATTTTTTTAAAATAATTTTCTAAAAAATAATGTAGATATATTAAATACGTATCTAAAAGAAATATATATTATATACTCCCATCCGTGGAACCAAACTGTAGTTATTAATTAGTAACATTAAAATAAAGTTTTTCAAAAGAAAATTAGCCACATTAGAGCAGCTGAAGAAGGCAAGAACCAATCGAAACATATCAGTTTATGGATTACGAAGAAAAACGAATAAATATTTGAGAGATAAATTTCAAAACAAATGGCTACGATTATGATTTAGAATAATTTGGTGATGCTTGAGTCAGAGCCGGAAAGGACTTTTAGAAGTTCTATGGTAATTTTTTTTTGGTAAAAAACGTAATGAAATTAAGTGTTTAACGCAAATAAATAAATTAATTCAATGCTAAAATAAACCATAAATCTATGATCTTAATATGATTACAGACATTTCTTTTGTTTATAGTAATGTACGCAAACGCACGTTTAACCTATAATTGAATTATTTATAATAAAACATTAACTTAAGTCTAATAGAAATCATTTAATTTTATAAACATTCACAAATTAAATTCAAATTAATAATTTTCTTTTATGTACGAGTTCTTTTACTTGTGGTATTTAATTTAAAATTTTATTAGTTTCTTTTTAATGTGCGAAGTTCAAGGCTGTTTCCAGTAACCATAACCATGTCTTTTTGCTGCCTGTAATTTTAGTTTAACGGAAATTTACATTGACCAGATGCTCAATTGTATAATGCTCAGGAAAGATGAACATACCGAACAGATTTTTAAGATTTGTTCCTGAAAATTTTCCATTTTCAATCATAATTAGTTCTATGTTACGTGTTTTGGCCCTTAACTTGACTTGGGCTGATTTTTTATCTGTGAACCATCTTACAGGTTTCTGAAGAGTTTTTGAATAAGGGCAGTTTTTAATCCAGCTTTTCTCAAATATTCACTAATGCATAAGGAAATATTCTTGAATTCCTACTAAATGCGATACTAAAAATCGATTGGTGATATTTTACAGTTACCTGAACCTTATTATAACAGGATTCTAGAGATCTTTTCAAGAACTAAGGAGGATATGGTTGGATTGGAACTATATAAATATTTGATAATAAGACATGAATCAAGCAGAACATGCGTATTTTGGAAGTTCTGGACTACATACCAAGCTGTTCGATTTATTAAACAAAATAAAATTAGAAGTCCATATCTATTAAATGATTTTGATTTGATCAAAATCCGTTCACTGGTTCAGAAGTAAATATCCTTTCAAATACCGTGTTAAAAAAACCTACTGAAAACGTCCGGTATACCGTGAAAGTGCACTCATCTATTTTAAACACTGACTAATTCCATAAATATTAAATATTAATTAATAAATATGAATTGTTTTATAAATTAATATGTACAAAAAACAATGTTTTCGCCCACAATGAATAGCAGAATTTTTAATTCTATGCAATATTAAGTATATGTTATGGTGTTACGTCGTCCAATAATACAATTTGATATATTATTATTTCTTCACAATCGAAATTACTTGTTAAGCAACTTCATGATATCTGTGACGAAATTTCATTATTTGTTAAAATTCCCTCTCCAACATTTTATTAGATTTAGTAGTAGTATATAACAACTTACAACTTCTAATTATATTTTGTTTTGTTATAAAGATCTTGTTACGACTAAATTTATATTTAATACCTTTTACCGTACCTACACATGATTGTTGTCACATCATAATGTCAATCTTAAACCAATTTATATCCGTTAATAATAGATTATTATATTGGAAAGAAACGAATTTTGAACAAACATTGAATTTAATGGCTTATAGCGACAACGATTTTTTTTTTTTTGTTTATTTCTTCTTTCTTTCATTTATTATTTTCATTCATTTGTGTGGCGTCTCTAATGGTGATTTGAAAATTAAGTCGAAGTTGAATTAGTCTCAATTGGCCAGCGGGCAAATGAATTTTCAAACCATTTTACTTCAATAATATAATAGATAAAGTAACATCGTCGCAATGAAATAAATGTAAAAACTATTACAACAAATAAAATAAAATCACTCTTATTTTTACATAAACTTTCAGATTTAAAATATTTTTTTTTTTAATAAGTCTTTCCTTTTTACTTTACGTACATAGCAAGTAAAAAAACACGTCCATGGATTATAAATATAATCAAGTGATTAAAAGAAAAAATATTTAAGTAAGAAAAAAAAAAACTAAATAAATAAGTAAATAAAAATAAACAAGCTCAAGTGTCTGTGTCAGTCCCATCCATCTGTAAATTGATGTGATGATGATTGTGTATAATTGTATATAAGAATCGACAATTTCTTTTTGTTTGATGTATAAATGAACTTGATTACTTGCACTCTATTTTTTTTTTCTTTTTTAAAAGTTGATTTGATGGCTTGAATGGTATGACATTACATGTTGTGTGTTGATAATCTTATGTAGGTTTTCCATTCCCGTATTTAGTCATGTATTCAAACATTATACTTTAGCAGAGTATCTATAGCATCAGATAAGTATTAAATCCGGTTTAACTTTTTTTTAAAAAATGAAATCAATTTCTCAGATTATCGGTATATTTCTTTTCTTGACAAGTAAAACGTAAATTCTTTCATTACTATTTTTTTTCTGTTTTGTTGTTGTTTTTGTAATTAAAGTTTTTTTTTTCTTTCTTAAAAATAATTTTATGTATATTTGCAAAGTTTCTCATATTTTTTTTTCTTTTGCCTTTTTTTTTATTTGTTTGTGTTTTTAGCTAACGACTTACGAACATTAACAGCCAAGTATTAACGAAAGAAAAACATTTTACTTTCATTTAAATAATACTTAAAAATTATCTTAATTATATCGCACTCTAATATGTAATATAATGAAAAATTACATAAATTCGATCGCATTTAAAATGTTCGTGATTAATATAATTAATGGAATGCGTAATCTATTTCCAAATAAACTTTAAATACCTACCTATTCGCTATTCCTACATATACATAATTTGCCATTTTTTTATGCGACATTAAAATTCATTATTGATGGTTTTTTTCTAAGAAGATTTTTACACAATATAGTTTAGTTATAGTTTTTCGACTTTTTCTATAAATTAAATATGTAATTATTATTTTCAGCAAGTAATTCATGAGTTTTATGATCGTTTTATTATATTGGAATTTATCAGCAATTTCTTAATTAGCCCCTTGTTTCTGTATGTTTTATTATAATATTGTTTATGTTTAAAAACACTAATGTGAAAGTTCATCTGATATCAAAATTTAAACAAAAAAATGCTGCTTGCAAAAAAACTCAATACTTAATTTTCGAAAAAAAAAAAAAATTGTAAGCGAAATCAGCAGAATAATGAAATAATCCTCTATTTTTCGGCAAAATAATTTAACAAAATAATATTTTAGAAAAAAAATATATTGAGAGAGTTTCGAAATGTAAACCTCTATTCTAAATTTGAAATTTATATTCAAATTAAAACATAATACATATAAAGAAGATATGCATAGACAAACTCAGTGCTCCTAAAATGCAATTTTCTTAAATATAAAAATGCGGAACTAGCAATTGGCCTTAAACACTTATTTAAAATCAGCAGATCATCTTGTATTGTTGATCGTGACAATAGTAACCGAAAGTGAATAAAAAATTTGAAAGAGAAATAGACTTTGCTTGTTATTATCAACTGTAATTAATTACGATCTGACAAATGGAAATATTTAAAAGTTAATGTCTAAAATTAAGTCAATCAAACAAAATTAATTTAAGTGTACAGTAAATTCAAATAAGTAGTAATTGATGCAAAAAAAAAAACAGTGAATATTAGCTAATTAATAGCGCTAATTGTTTTTCGCACAAAATATATAAGACTGGCATATAGAAAATTAAACTTGATATATCAAATACAAAAAATGGAATATGTTAATATTTGAATAATATTTATCTAATATTTCCGATATGACTAAGCGAGAACGGAGTTCTGCATTCATATATTTTGCCACCTTTCCAACATTCAGTTATTTAGCACTATTTCACCATGTGTAGAGTTAGCAAGGGGTAAAGAAAAATCAAGCAAAGCGATGTGCAATTGCACAATTGTACAATGTACTTGTACATATTATATAATTATAATATATTTCTATTTGTATTTCAAATGACAATTTTATTCTTTTTTATATACCAGTTTTAGTTTTAGTTCATGCAAAAAAAAACATATAGAGACCTAATTAATTAAAGGTTGAAATTATATTCTGATAAAGGAGCTGTTAAACAGATTTTTAATTCGATTGGTAGTTTCATTCCTACCATAATTCGTTTTATGTCAGTGTTCAAAATAGAAGATCTGTAGTACCAGAACTTGTACGTTACATAATGATTAACTAAATTTTTAAGAATCCGAACAGTAGTCCCCAATGTAATGTTAATTGATATGAAAAATAATCATCGGCTTTTATGTTCAATATCAATAATATATCAAATATTTACTCAATATTTATCATAAACAAAAACGGAAAACACCGGCAAACAAACTATTCATAATAGCTTTGCAACGAAACGTATTTAATATCTATTATGAAGCGTAACATTTCTGCCAACATAATTATTACAAATTACATCTTGATTTTCTTCTGTTTAATTTTGAGAGATAGCAAAATGAATTATTTAACTGTTCCATTTCAGATTTTTAATCTAGATAATAAAAACATTTTGGACACAAATTCAATTATAACAACATTAGGTTAAAGTATCGGTTCGTTGCCTTTGACTTCATACTTTTTAAAGTTTCTTTTGTTATTAGGAGGCCAGTCTTCTCTTTATTGCTTTATATTTTTTCTTGTAATATTTGTGTTTCATGATGACTTTTGAAATTAATGAAGTCATTATTTTTTTCTATGTACAAAAATAATTACAACTGCTTTTTTTTTGTTTGGAAAACAAAGTAATTAAATAGAAAAATAATAATTTATCATTCATCACAATGGTTTTACTCTCAATATTTTGGTGCATTCCATATATTTGTATCGTGCGTACCTAACTAACTGTAAGTAAGTTCAACAAGTTGCCTCTTATTATTAAAGCGTGATATCCTGCCTATATTTGGACCGAAATCTTCAGGTGTGTTGTTGTAGGTTTAATATGAATCCAATTCTGAATGTTTTTTTTTTTTAAATATGGATCTAATTGGTGAATAAAGATGGATCCAATTGAAGGTCCCGTAAAGAATACAAAAAATTATTCAATTAATATTTAATTTATATAGTTGTGTAAGTTGATCGTTAAAATGATTAGAGCGTAATTGAGAAACATTCGATCATTCATTTGGATATTAACTTAATAACCAATAAATTCTTGTATTCCTCATACTAATATGAATTTGTTCAAATCAAATAAACTATTGTTTGTTTTTAGCATTAACATCTGAAGATGATATCAATAATATTGAAACGTTATGGAATAAAATAAATAAATCTCCAAATGAATGACCGAATGTTTTTCAATTACGCTAATTAATATTTATTATTTAATAAATTGAAATGTTTAAATATCACCCTTGGATCTTACATGAACAAAACTGGAATTTCTCGAAATTCAGATTATTAAAATTATGTGAATAAAAAAAATCAGACGGTTTTCAGGTTTGACGGATTAATTGTAAATTAATAAATAAAGAAAAAAAAAATCAACGTTTCAAAAATAAATGGTAAGTTATATATTTATTTGTTTTTCATTAATTCAATTATACCGATATTTACAGTTCTACGAATTTACAAGCCTATGGATTCGGTTTCCTGATAGTCTGAAAATGGATATCAAAACGAAACGTTATGTGTACGGTATGAATTTTTACGGAGAATACTTAAAAGAGACCTACATGCAGGACCAATGATACTAATATAAGGACTACATGTAATAATTCTCTGCATAGAAAAACTTATTAATTTTTGAGCT
>JAABKK020000489.1:12596-30788 GCA_011634745.2 Catotricha subobsoleta
TTTTTAGATCTATAATAGATCGTGATATGATCTGTACTTAACACTATTATAATTATACTCTGTTATCAAAAATGTTGGACGAAGTCGGATTACAACAAGGCTACTTTCCAATAAATATTTATTACGTGATGAAAAGTTCTTAAATTATATTTACATAAATAAAATAAAATAATCTGCTTTCTATTTTAGTGAAAATATTTTGTCTTTATTTAAATGATTCATTATTATTTCAGTAGTTTAAAATGCCTGAACTATATTTTCTGAACATTTACTATATCGCGTTACAATTTCGAGCCGGTAGATTTCAGTTTACAAATTTCAATTTAGAAACCATTTTTAATTCCTTATTTGCAGTTGTAGTTCATTAAAAATACGTGAACTTATTTATTATAATTCAATTACTCACCATTTTTGTTCTGTTAATGAAATTAAATTAATCCACAAATCCTTTTCAAAATCCGTTGATAGCAGTTACAAATAATTATTTAATAAATAATTTACCACACAAAACAATTTTTTTTTTTTTTTAACGAACAAAATAAATAATAATATTATCAAAAAAAAAATAATTATTTATTTAAAATATTGGTCCATTCACTGTCTTAACCACTCGTCACCAATGTACTAAACACTTATTAAAAAATTATTTTTATTTACAAAAAGGGATCTTGATTGCTCTAAAGTACATTAAGAACTACATCAATTCAATAGTGGGGCCTTTCCATTTATATACTCCAAACCACTTTTCACCGCATCAACAATATTATTATTATTATAATACAGATATAAATTTTTTATTTTATTTTATTTATTTTTTTTTGTTAAGACACCATCAAATGATTTGCGCGTGGTAAAAATATTATGAGCTTTAATACCATGATACCAATATTATGTGTAGGTATATATAATTTTAAACATTTTTGTACTGTCCAACGATCGCTATATATTGCTATGTGGTAAAAACTCGGTATATATTCGAGAGACACAGCAGAAGATTGGTATTGGTATGAATTGCATGAAAAGAAATGTCGTTCAATTGCAAAGATCACGCGACTACATAGAGATAATAATAAAAAAAAAAAAAAATGTATTTAGAGTAGGTAGATATTAATTTTATTTATTTATTTATTTATTATTATTTTTTTGTGTGTCTTTCTTTTAAAATAATTGGAGGCAGTTTTATTTGCAAAAATGTCAAAAATTCGGTGAACGCATTTTCAACGGCAGTCTGCAATTATTATTAATATACATATGGTGTCTGTTACATAATAAATGTTCAGATAATTCAGTTGGTGTACATGTGGCTCTGTATACTTAAACATCTAAATAATATGCAATATGCACAGAATGTGAAATGTTTATAAAAAGAAACTAATCATTTATTAACTATAAGCATAAAGGTAAGGTAGATAGGTAACCCTTCATTAAAATATATAAAGGATTTTTTTTTTCTCAATCATTTTGCAAAATTGCACAGAGCATCATACATTTTATTTTATATGTATTTAATATTTATTTATTTTTTTTAAATAAATAAATAAACAAATAATATAAATATACCAATTATTATCTCAGTATTTGCATCATCTCATTTCTTATTGAATTGAAAGTATATCAGATATAAAGAGAGGAACAAAATATATATATTTTTGTGTGTGTTTTTTTTGTTGTTTTTTTTTTTTAATATAAGCGAAAGCACTTGTTTGTATAAGATTGTTGATATAAATATCGAACATTCAAACAAAGTACTTGTAGATTAAAATATATAATAATGACTTTACTTAACATCTTATTTTGTGAAATAGCTTAGGCTTAAATTGACAGTTAAGATGAGAAATTAATGCTGATCAATTACTATTATTTGATTTGATTTTTTTTTTCATTTTAGTAGAAAAAAAAAATCATGATATTTTTTATTGAGAATTATGTAGCGCATCATTGGTATTGCGTGCAGTAAATTTTCGGCATCTAAGTAATTTAAGTAACATATAATAATAATCCTCAGCACATTATTGGCGTAACCATAGAAGTAACATTTAGTTTAATTTAAGAAGATATACTTTTATGTAATATCATCAGTTGCAATTACTTGTTTAATTTATATTACATACAGAGATGCGTCGATTTGACCAATTTTAAATGAAACAATCACCCTAAATAAATATTAAAATTTCGCAATAGATCAAATCACATGCGTTCTGAATATATAGTATTTCAATATCAAAATAATAAAAAAAAATGAAAAAATATGCTTAAAGCAACAACTGTCGCAATCAAATTTAACATTTGCAATTTTTCATTTAAGTTTTATCTTCAATACGTCTGTGTGTTATAAAAGCGTTCGGAACAAACTAATTACAAAATCTAGCTAGGTAAATAGATATTAAAATTATTTCTGATCGTCATGTTTCTATTAAATTTTATTCAATGGCCAAAAGAAAGTAATTTAAATAGTTTTCACAATAAATCACTTAGATAATATGACAGATTTACTGCCCAACAATGTTTATCTACACTCGACCATCGTAGCAAATACACTGTCCTGCCATTTCTAGAGTATATTACTATCCTATATGTGACATATTACAAAAACAAAAACAAAAACAAAAAAATAAATAAAGAAAGAAAGAAGACTAATTTGTAATATTATTTCACATTGTCTAATCCATATTATATACATAATAATAACAATACTGGATCATCATTACATAAAATAAAACATATTTTCTCACATAAATTACTATACAATACACAATGAAATCAACATTTAGCTAACCTGTCAAGGAAATTCAGTTTGACCGATATCATGTTATGCTTCAACAATATTTACTCATCACAACACAACTTATTTTAAAATGTGTAAATACGTGTAACAAATGCTTTAAATAGCTTATATATTAGGTGACCAGTGTAGCTAATGGTGTGCTGGTATATTAGGGCTGGGTAAATATATGCACTGAATTACCAAAATAACTATCAATATGAGTACTTACATACGTATGTATACTATGCAATCGATGTACAAAGTATGGAAAGCATTCGTAAAAGGTAAACTCATGTATTGAAGTATTTCTATATAGTATTTGGTATTACAAGTGTACCTAATATTCGGTTTGATATATTATAAATTGATATATAATTGTAAGAGCCACTTAGATAAACTAAAAATAATTAACGCGCCTAAAAGATGTAAATTATAAATATAATTTATATTAATAATATAATATTCAGTATTGAAGAAAGTACTAAGCAATGAAGTCCAGGTACTTAAATTAGGTACTTAAATAGAAATGACAAACACTCACACTTAGAGAAAACATTTACATATGATGTTACGTTTTAAGAGAATATTCACAATTCTATTTCTTCAATATTGAAGAGTACAAGTCAGTAAAGATAAATCGATACTGAAGTACTTTTTTCAAGTTCAAGTATATGTACCAAATATTTATACCCGGCCCTGATATAAATGCCCGGTTTAATTTTTTTCTCTCCATATTTTATCATCACGCTTTGACGGATAAACAAATGTATAGCATTTGCATAAACGAAAACGGTACGTTAAAATCATTTTGTGGTCTATTAAAAAATCAACTAATTAAAAATTTAAATGTTTTCTTTTCTCCGGATATTTTCTCAACGTTACATATTTTTTAAAAGAAATATACATATATGTATATATATATACTCAAGTACTTACCTTCTAACATATTTGGTGTGTGGCTTGTCTATTTTTTTTTTTTTTTTTCACAACTGAAATTGACGAATTTGAAACAATGACTTTATTATGTAAAAAGATTTTTGCATAAATATGCCAACAAAAATATTGATAAAATAAACACACGCATGAAGACAGATGCAAAGAAGTGAAAAGAAGAAAGAAAGCAATTGTTAACTTAGAGGTGTCTTATTTTTTTATTACGCAAGGCAATGAAGATAAAAAAAAAAATCATTATTTATTACGATGTACAGAGAGTGTTATAAAAATTGACTTTATTAGTCACAATTTTGCAGTTTACAAAATTTGTATATATTTAAAATTGGTTCCAGTTAATTCCGGTACTATTATCAAATTCATCAATTATTATGATTACAAAGCATTTTTTTTTTGTTGTTTTGAATGCACTGATTGTTTTTTTCGGTTAAATTTCTTATTGAGAAGTAAACCGTTTTGCGCTTTCATTTTTCATATTATTGCAATGCACGATTCACGAGCATTTTTTTTTCTTCATTCTTCATCATCCACAACTGTTTCTTATTTTCTTCCATAATCTTTAAATTTTTGGCATTGATTTTAAACTAAAAACATTTTTTTTTTCTGTATTAGCCTGCGTTAACCTGCCTGCATACATAATTATGTGGCCGGAATTTCATTAAAAAGAAACCAAAAATTTTAATGAAAAAGCTGAAAAAAAAATATGATTATAAGCTGTTAAAATTTCATGTCTGAAATTATTTTGCCGCCGTAATGAATATAAAATGTATCAAATTAAATTAACCTTATTCATCTTTAACAATTAATAAAAATAGTATATAAGAATACGAACATGCAGCAGGTAAAGTATCTTTCTATTAACATAATTTCAATTCGTCTATTGAGGCAAAACATTTTCATTGAATTCATTAATAATATAAAATTAATTTCATCATATAAGATCCTATACAATTATATCTGATGTATAAATTTCTTATTACAAAGTGTAGGTATATACTTACTTGTTCTGCAACCTGTTGAGTGTTGAGTGTTTTTGTTAGGTAAACTATAATCTTTGTTCATTATAACATTACTATTTTTTTTGTTTTTATTATATTTTACTTGTAGTTAATCGCTTGTAATTTTGTAAATGCTCCTCTTTTAATTTTATTTTTCTTTCATTTTATCTGAGTAATTTTTTTTTTTTATTTGATTTTTAATATAATAATACAGCTTATATAGTGTGGATGCTATATTATTAAACATTTATAAAATAACAGCAACCGATGCAAGAAAAAAGAAACATTAAGACAAATATTTCATACTTTCATCATCTCTATATTGGTATTTATCAAGGTATTTATACCTGCATTATTATTAATTTAATAATGATCTTTTCTTTATTTGACCATTTTGTTGTAACGGATTAATTCTTTCTTTTGTAAATGTAAATTATACGATAAAAATAAGTGAACTAAATACGAGCCGAATTAAAATATACGTAATTGCATTTACACAATGTTCCGTTAGGTTCGACTCTATTCTTTATACTTATTTTATTTTATTTTTATGGAAAACGGAATAATCGAATTTCATCATCGGGTCTTTTTACGCTAACAACAGACGAGCGAGATCTTTTAGATTAAAGAAAAAGCACTTTAGAATATCTTGCTCTACCGTCGCTATAGCATTATCCGTCTTATGTAATATGAGACACAAACACATTTTTTTTTTAAGTATTTAAAGATAAGCTTTTTAAGATTTAATTTTTTTTTTAAAACTATTTTTGACATAAAAATTATGCAATTTTTAGAATCATCATTGAACAGAAAGTGAAGGTAATATGATTTATTCAAAGTATAAGTGTATGATTGCCATTTAAATGAATGTTTCCATTTCAAATCTTATACAATCCCTGGAATTATTTCGTAATTGATTGAATTCCAATATTATTTTTTTTGTGTAAATGTAGATCTTGATCATGTATTTCCGTTAAAAACTTATACACAATTTATAACACCGCAATAGTTTCTCTCTATGAAAAGGAAATAACACAACTTCTTACATTCTGTTAGACGCAAGTCGACTTGTGTTCATGTCAATTGAATATAGCTTGTTTTTTCATTTATTAATAGTTTAATTTTTTCTAATTCGAAATGTCTCATTATAATCTCCGTAACCATAATTTAATAATACATAATTGAATTTATTTTAATCTGGAGTGTTGTCTTTCATGGTTGTCCGTCTTGTATGATTTTGTTCTTCATTTTTTAATTTTTTTTTATGATTTTATTTTACATTTTCTGCTTTATTTCTGTAATATGTAATTGAAAGTGAAGGTAAATTTTATAAATGGAATAGTTAGCTGAAAAGAAGCAAGTAAAACTAAAATAACATATTTTTTTTTGGTGAAACACATCGGGAAGTTCATCATCAATTATAACGATATACTTTCAATAACAACATTCTCTAATTTATACATAAGATTATTGTTTCATAATTAGGCATAAACGTACAGAAAAATGTATCTTTAAGAAATTCTTTTTTTTTTTTAATTTGTAAACCATATTTAAGATTTGCAGCAATGAACAACCAGGATTAGTTACGTAACAATGATTTTCTTGAATTTATGTTTATGTATCATAAATGTTTTCGTTTTACATTCACAAATGCAATTATCCGAGGTGCTATGCATTCACGCAATTATTAATTAATAATTAGTAATAATAACCGTTTTAGATTCAAATTGATGCACAAATACGCCTTTATTTAGAGCCCATAATATTATTTTTATAAAAAAAAAAAAAAATTATGATCAATGTTGGAGATAATGAAAACCTCGATGAAAACGGTATGAGAAAGCAGCAAATGTATCTGTTACAATATGTCCAAAAAAAAAAGAAGTAAAATAAAAATTTAAGTCCATCATATAACAAAGAAAAACCGTCTGTTCTCTCATTTGCAGTTGTTATGAACCGCGATCTTTATTCAAATGCAGTCAAGCTTATTTTAGGTCATCATAATAAATGCGCTGTGATATGACTACAAAATTAAAACAAAATTGATCTAATCAAAAATATATACATAATAATTTAATTGAAAAACTATTTGCAAGAAATTATTTAATCAAACAAAATTCAGTTTGTTTTTTGCTCTATAATATTGCCATTTATGTCATTAAATGAAAGGTATATTGTTGTTAATTTCACACCAAATTTATATATATATATATATGCGTCTACTTACTTCTAACTAATTATTTAATTTTATTGAAAATTATATCAAATCATTATCTTATTGAAATAATTCAATCATCACAACTTTACTTTACGTATAAACTTATTTTGAAATAAAAAACAATGAAAAGAAAAACAAAAAAATAAAACTAAAATCGAATAAATTTTAACGCCTCTTATGTTTATATCTCAATTAATTCCATAGTGAAACAAAAAAAGATTCAGTTCAACTTAAATATTTACGTATGTTTCAATCGATTTATAGAAATAAAAACAATTAGTTTGTCATGGCTCATAAAGTGTGCTATATTTTATATTACGAAGTTAATTCGAATTGAAATCAATATAAAAGGTAAAACAATACGGTTTACATTTGAAACATTACATTAATGACACATATATTATTATTTTATTAAGTCAATAATATTGATATTAAGCTTTAAGGCCTTGGTGTTTATTAATATCGCATAAAACTTTGGTCAAAGCAGTACCAACAGTTAATTTGTAAGATAGGAAAAGATGTGATAGTTTCCCAATGAATCAAAATACATCACATCTGCATAATAAAATTAAACTGAAATACAATATCTTATTCTTATCATATGATTTAGCTAATGGCAACCGGATGCATTGCAATAAGAAACATATTGATGGCTTATGTTCAGAAACGATTAATCCACATTTTTATTTGATATTTGGTTTTTGAAGAAAACGAGATCAGGATGAACCTAATATAAATTCTACTTAAACCAAATTTCGAAAAAATAAATAAATACAGTTTAACCGTTTCTGAAGTTAATTCAACGATATATATAGTATAATGAAATTCAAATGTACCAAACGGTTTTAAAATGCACAAATGCTTCACAAAAAAAAAAGAATTTTATTTCTTTAAAGGATAAAACTATAAAACTATTGAAACAAAAATATTTAACTTACAGTTAATAAAGGCAGATAAATGCAATTATAAATGGGTTTTTCTATATGATTTTTGTGCATAATGCTAATAAAGCTACTTATATCTTGCAATAATTAAAATAAAAGAAATTATTCTCCCATCATACATAATTTATTTGTTTTTATGTGATTTACTAAAAGAATAAAATTGAACACTAAAATATGATCTTGTTTTTTTTTTGTACCAAAGTGTAATGTATGGCTGTATGATAAATTACACTATTATGACTTTTTATATTTAAAAGTATAGCACTGAAAAAAAAACTTCATATTGAACATGAAACATGATTGATTTAGAAAAAAAAGTAGAGAAAACTTTTAAAAATAACTGAGTAATAACAAACCACTTGTGTATAATTTTTTTGTAGCGTACCATTCCCTAACAACAAAATTGGGAGCATTCAGTATGATTTTGCCGATTCTTAGGTATTCGTGATTATGAGCCAGCAAAATTTTTCTTTAAGCGTTGCTTAAGTAGGTATTCCCACGTACTAAAATCGCACGGCGAACTTTTCTTTTAGGGAATTTCTTATGGAGTATAGGAGTTTATGGGGAACGAGAAATTTTATTATGTATTCTGGTAAACTATAATTATTTGAATTAGAATTGTCTATGACTTTAATCTTAAACAAAATTTAAAATATAAAATAAAAAGTGCTACATCAATCAAGTGTAATTTGTTATACCCATAGTTCGGAATACGACAAATGAAATGTATACAAATATGGTTTATTATACTAACAAGTACTTATACTATTACAGTATTACTCAATTCAATGGAAAAACTCTTACCGAAATTTTTCTAATGGAATTTAACCGGACGGATCTGCAAAATTTAAATGCCATTTCATGTTGCTTGAATGAATCATTTACCAAAACATTCGAAACGTTCAAAATATAGAAAACGAAATTATCAATCAATCATAACATTTCACTTTGAATTTAATCTATTGCACTTAATCAAAAATCTATTAACAATTATTGTTGTATTCAATTAACTAGTTTTTTTCGAAATAACCAACCAAAGTATTATGCTGGTTGGTACATTTCTGTAATTAAATGAAATATGTACAAGTAATAACTAATCAATCGAATAAAACAATTATATCTTCGAAAATATAATTGAATAAATGAAAATGAAGGTTAAAATAAAAAAAAACAGAATTTTACCTACTGTTACCATATAATATTGTTAACCTCATGCATCGTAATTTAACTCTGCCTAATTATTAAAACTTTATTTCACCACATGGTGTCAAATAAATATTTTATTCAAAATATTGTTTTTATACTTAGACTTACCCAACGGTCCGTTTTGTTCACACAAACATTACGTTTTCTTTTTTTGCAATTCTTCTAAGATTTTCTTTGTAAATAATCAATCATATTTCATTTATTATTATTATTTTTGCTATACATTATTAATAAAATCTATAATAAATAATAGCAATCTAAACTGTAATAAGTAATCTACCATTTGCATAATAATTATTTTATTAATTTCATCTACGACACGATTTGATCCAAATACCGCATGTAAATATAAATATGAAAAAACAAGAGTATAAAAATCTGGTGGCCGATTGAGGTGTTCGCTATTACTATATATATATATGGTCGTGGTCGGATGTATTGTTTGACCGACAATTCTTTTAAAATTTAATTGACTTTTACTTTTCTATTGATTTAGATGTTACATTGATGCTGCCCAAGCACATAAAACATCAACATCAACATTAACCATCATATGGATTCACATTAAAAAAGATCTCTGATTTTTTTTTTTTTTGAAGTATATTTTTTTTTTTTATGGAAACAAATAAATTAAACTTTTAGTTGCTAAAATTCATATAAATTTCTGTTTATAATTTATGGTTGTGCTGTCGATATTTAATATGACCATTAAAGATTTTTGAATATTAAACAAAGCGTGACTTTTACTAATTGCAATTATCAGTTTTATTTTCTTTGATATGCGTTCATATAAATCAAATTATCGTGAAGCTTTTTGCTGATAGTAATAAACATGTGATGAGCTATGGAGTCATATAATTTATCGTAAGTGTGCGCAATTTTTTTTTTATACGGAATGTGTGTATCGTAAAAGATGAATAGAATAAAACTGATTATAAAATTATCGATTATTATTTCTTTCTTTTAATATTTTTTCAATTTGGCATTGATGGACTGCTGTGCAGTAGATGTTGCAGATATAAAGAAAAATTATTAAAAAATAATTTATCAGGCGTTGTCATTGGAGCTTTATGACAGCTATTAATGATATATAGATATACCCAAATATTAATAATCGTGTACAAAATAAAAAAAAAAATCAATCAATAATATTTTTAAAAAAAGAAAATAGAATAATAAAACAGTGAAATAAATGTGTATTTATTAATGATAAACAAATCATACTTTCGTCTTTCCTTATAAATACTTTCTATCATTTTCAATGAAACATTAGCTTAAACATTACGTTATGAACAAAAACCTATGAATGTAAGTAACAATTACGACGAAAAGAAATGAAGAAAATGTAAAAAAATAAACAACGATCAAATATTATTTGGTAATGATATTATGGTAATCATTAAGCTCTTCTAACTTTGTAAGCACTCTCGCCTTGAAATGGTAAATATTCATTGGTATTTAAACTTAAATCTAAGGGTCCACTAACGATTTGCATACCAGAATTTGGTCTGAAATATGAAAGAATATTACTAGAATATCCACCGAGTGGACTCTGTAAAGTCGGCTGATAGCTGCCATAATTTTGTGATGGGGTCTGTTGATAACTATTTTGTAGATTTGCATAAGCTGATGGTGTTGAACTTTGTGATTGTACATTTCCATTTGGATTATATTGTCCATTTCCATTTGGATTATATTGGCCATTTCCAGTTGGATTATATTGGCCATTTCCAGTTGGATTATATTGACCATTACCAGACAGATTATATTGTTCATTTCCAGACGGATTATATTGGTTATATTGCGATAGATATGGACTGATGGGAACAATTAATGGTCGTGTTGGAATTAATTGTAAATATTGAATGCCACCAGTTTGTCCATTGTGAGGTAAATATTGCATTATAACAGGTGTCGGACCTACAATATACATAAATAAACAAAAAATGATATACAATTGTAATGTTTTTAAATCTCTTATTCAACATAAAATTAAAATTTAACCTGATGATAATGCAGCACCTGGCGTTGAACTTTGTGCATTTACAGATATTAAGTAGCCTCCTTGAGCAGTTGCACTAGTTGGTTGACTGCCACTGGATTGAAGTTGTGTATAAACTGTACTATGCGGCTGCGTCACAGTGCTATAGTCTTGAGTACTCGATGAACGTGTAAAAAATTGGGGCACCAGTGTTTGCTGTTGTTGTTGTTGCTGTTGTTGTTGTTGTTGTTGATGATGCGGTTGCTGCGGTTGTTTTCCAACATTGTCTTGACTAGATTGTAATGAGTTTAGATGAGCTGGTTGTGTAGAGGATGGGGAGGATGCTTGTCGTATAGTACTTTTACGTAATTCAGGATGTTCTGGACTAGATGCACTGTATGAAAACGATGCCAAATTAAGCAGTAGTAGCACGACCTGAATAAAACAAAATAGAATTTATTAAAATTTCGATGATTGAAATCGCTTTCGAACTCTTTTCGGAAAATTAATAACATCACATATATAACATTTTATTCAATGAATTATTATCCGTTTATGTTTTATCTGCAATTAATCATTTAGTTTATTCACAAAATATTGATTAATTTAAATCCTAAAGCTATAATATTTATTAAATTGCTAAATAACTGGTTTCGTTTCTATAATAACTACAATTAATTATTAATAATTTTCTTATTTACGAGACTATTCATCATTATTTGAATGTTTTTGTTTAGCTGCAGGTATAAAACTAAACTATTTATTTTCAAATTGCATAAATACGGGCGATAATAAAAATTTCTATTTCGTATTTAAGAAAATTTCTATAGCAATAATTCGTATATTTATATTATTACATATACTATATTTATAGCAGTTTATTTTTTTCTAAGATTTTAAATATAATTAACTATATTTTGTGGCTCATGCATTACCTGAATTATGATTACTTATAAATTAACTGCTTATTACCTTTCTCATTTTGCCGTTTAACAGACTACGTAGTAGTAATATAAATTAATCAGAAAATATCTAAAGCGAGAATAAAAAAGCTGTTTTTTTTAGTAGTCGGAAATTTTTTAATTAATTTATTTGTATTTAAAATTTGCTGAAACATTGATAAATTTGCCCTATTTTTCAGTACAATTTTTCACATCTCACAATTATCTTTCCAATTTTAAATTTTTATTTATTCATTTATTTCATATAATCAATTCTTATTAAATTTTCAGTGCAGTTTCTATAGATAAAAGTTCGTATTTCAGACAAAAAGGCATCCAATTTGTGATAAATATTTTGAAAAATTTCTTATGTAAACATTTTTGTTAAGATTCGTTAACAATTTTTTGTTTGAATATAATCGTATCTAAGATACGATTTTGACGCCTATGACAAAATGGTAGAGAACAATGAACTTAAGAAAATGATTCAATAGTCGTTATAGGTATATTTATTTATTTATTCATTATTAATGTGTTCCTTCCATCTATTGAATGCTGGCAGAAGAACCCAATACAATAATATGATTACCTCCATGTTAGGAGTTGATCATACATTTTTCTGGAACCTACGAAAAACGAATCTATATGTCAGAATACGATGCTCTTAAATAAACGAAAAAAAAAACTTTTCTGATACTGATACTTAAAGAAAAAAAAGAAACAAATGATTCTTAAACTTATATACTTTATTTTTATTCTTACTAAACAGAGAAAGTTCGGATTTCAATAAATGTTTTCATGATAAACATGATTCCGATGACATTTTTTTTTTAAATGTGAAAGTAAAGTGCTTAAAGAAAAATTTCTTCTTTTCATAAAAACATTTAGCTTTTTTCGGGGATACGAAAACAAATCTAAATTTTCGAAAATTATTTCTGGTCACTTTACATATAGAAATATTATTACTTATTCAAATATCACAAATCAAATTTTATTATTAAGATTACTAATTGAAGTACATATATATTGTTCGTAATTACGTTGAATATTTTACATAAAATTTTCAATTGTTTTTTTTTCTTTTTTTAAATTGAATATCGAATGTTCAACATTTTGTATTTATACTCGTATAAGTATAATTAGAGTAATTATTTTTTTTAAGTTAATGTTATACACTCGACTCGATAAGTAAATGCACAGCAAAATAAATTATTTGGACAAAAAACGATTAAAAACTTTAATTTTTTTTTTTTTTTAATTATTAGCATTAATTTATTAAAACAAAATGATAGACTTATTTAAATAAATCGAATAAAAATCAAGCAATTTTATAAACTATATTACTTAATAAAAAAAAATATACATACCAATTTCTTCATTATGTAATCCAATTAAAATAAAACGAAAATTCAAAACTAATAAACTTATTGATGGCACTGCTTATTTATTATTTATTTTATTTTTGTGGAGAAATTTTTTATTTATTTAAAATTTTATTAGAAATATTTTTATTCCACACTTGATTGATGAATGTTTTATGCACGATTGTGTTTTTTAAACAAATGAAAACGCGTTATTCATCAACCGTCTTTTATATACGATTATACCATGAACTTGAACTACATCAATTTCATTTGTGTGCACTGCATATATCAAATGCAATCAATATATGTCGCTGTATGATAGAAGAAATGCATTTTTTCTGCATTGTAATGGTACTGATGATGATGTTATTATCAATGTATTAAATATTTAAAATGTGAACAAATACATACATTTAGTAGTCGTACTATTACATTTTCCTATTTTTAGAGTAGAAAAAGAAATTTATCGATGGATTATAATTTTTTTTTTATATAAAACATAAATTCAAAACAAAATAAAGCGCGCGCATTCAGCACAAATATTATCAAAGATATGTTTTATGAGACGGGGAGTAATTTATTTTCTAATATTTAATGCGCGCATTCCAAAAGATTATATTCAACATTCCTGAAAGATTTTCTGTTTGAAGGTATTGATCTTCATTGAAGAATCATCATTTCAATAGTTGCATGCTACAAAATGTGTACTTCAAAAATATTTATAGAAATAAATATTTTGGGATGAAAATCAATATCGGTAAACAGTGAATAACTTAAACAAATTTCTTTCATCTTTTTCATTAGATCCACTAAATGTGTGGCACGATAATTTATAGCGAGACTGCCAGCTCATAAGTGGGTATATAGAATTAACCAACAACTCTTCAGGACAATAAATATGATGAGTTTTTCAGTAAAATATCGGATTTGAATAAATTGAAACTAACTACAAAATTTGCATTAGAAAGCCAAAAATATTTCTCCATAATTGACTAAGAATTGAAAACTATAGGTTTTTCAAATATTATCGAAAATTTTTGCAGCGGACAGTGACTTGACCGCCTAATAATTAATATAATAGTTATTTTAGAAATTTCTTCTATATCGATTTGGTTGATTGAATATTAAAATAAATACCTGATTGTCTGCACCTAACTTTTTACAATCCATCGTTAAAAAAAATATTATAGATTAACATTAAACTTGATGTTTGACCACATTTTAAAACTGCGAAGCGAATAAAAAGTGCATTAGCACAAAAATATATAAATAAAACTCGCTTGTTTTTATATAGTTATTGTTGTCGCTGAAATTAAAACGTAAAAATATAAATTGAATTAAAATTGTTGTGGAATAAGACAGAAAATTGTGCATGAAAAACTCGATAATAACAATAATCTGTAGTAAATATAACGTACCTATTACTAGTATACTATCTAAGTGTATGTAATTACTTTAATTGAAAATGAAAGTAAAAAAAAATATTATTCGCATTTATGGCAACGCAATTACACTTTTGTCGATGTTGAAAAATCAAGCACACCTACGTCCTACATGAACTTTTTATATGAAAATATAATTATTTACCAAATAAATATAAATCAAGTGCATAATTTTATTAATTGGGCAGTGATGCGAGAGTACAATAAATATTTATGAGTTTGTGATCGTCATTAATCCTATTTTTGACATATTTGGTGTTCAATTTTAAGTGAAATGTAAATATCATAAATTTAAAAAAAATCTACACGTTAATTAATTTTAATACAGTTATCGAATTCAGTTAAAAACAAATTTTCTGAACTTCCAAAGAAATTAATGAAAGCACGTTGCTGATACATATATGCATAGTTCAAGAGAGATTTATTTTGAATTGAAATGCATGTAATCATTTTTTTTTAAAAAACAGAGTTCTTTGAACTGGAAAAACCTGATATTAATAAATCGATGGTTTACAAGATTTTGAATCATATTTTCTAGCTAGAAGTTCATACAGAATTAATTGAGTATAATATATGATTTAAAACAGCCCTTAGAAAGTACTGAAGTACCCAGTACTATAAAAATGATTACTTAGATTATCAGAATGCTGTACTCGCAAGGTGATTTATCGAAGTAATATTACTTAAAGTAAGTAGTACTGGTTTCAAAATACTTAGAAAAAAATACTAACCGCAATAAGACATTAGCTCAATAGACGATGTTAAAGTCTCTGCCGGTATAATAAGCAACTAAAAATGTGGCTATTCGGAAGTTATTGATTTGAAAACAGAGTTGGAATAAAATAAATATACGTTGGCGGTTCTATATTTATTTTAAGTATAAGTATTAGATACGTACCCAATCTCGATTATTAAAAATGGAACGACAATTACGTTTACCTTATTAATTTTCAGCAGCATGACAACTGAATACTTGAATTCTAATTAAAGTAACAACGTAAGAAAAGAAACAAACTGGCAATGGATTGGACGACATCATTTTTGTTAGGAGACAAAAATAAAAAAAGGCGGGAGGAGGGGACTAATTTTGAAAAAATGAAGTAAAATGTTATTCTGATAATTTCGAATATTAATAAATTATTTAAGCCCCAAATAATAATCGAAATATAGAGAGATTACTTAATAAAAAAAAAAAGAAAATCATACTGCTATTATACTATTGGTGTAATTTGCTTAACAGAAAAGAAGTGCTTAACTAACAGAAACCGAAAATGTTGCATTAAAACAATAAGTCGTTACTAAATGTTTACATAAACATAAATACTTTCTTGACGCAATCAATGTTGTCTATTTATATTTAATGATATTTACCAGTCGTAATAATAAAAGACCTATAATTTTGAAATCTTTCTACATACTCACATATATGTAAATTGTATGGATTACAAATAAGAAGTAAAAAAAAAAGATCCAGAAAAACATTCTTATGCACTCTCTTTTTAAATAATAAATAAAAATAAAACTAAGCAAAATAAAACAACTGCGCATATTTATATAATTCAATATCAACTCTATCGACTTTAAATATAAATAACATTTACATATATATATGCGTCAACAACACTACATAATAATTTCACTTTCAATTTGAACTTGTTTTTTCTTTTATCTACCTTAATATGCTTTACATTTCTTTTCAATTCACCTTTGATTCTAAATGGTCTGCATTTATCAAACTCAAGGTAATATTATTATTATAATATATTAGGTACTTGCCGTTTTATAAACCGGATTAATTTCTTCTTATATATATATATATGCTTACTGTATAGTCAACAGCATGTAAATATATATAGGTACATAAAATATAATAATAAATATGTAATACCATATAATGGAACAGTAAAAGACATTGTACTCATAACACCAGATAGGTAGGTACTGACTATTGATTACTCATACATAAAATAATATTAACTCTTGACTTGTATGATTTTTACATGTATTTCATTTTATATGAAAGTATTTTTCGATTTTTAATGCACTTAATCAGGGTTAATTCTGTTGGATTTGTAATAGTTTATACTTAATAATGAGTTCAAGAATTTCAGAAATATATATGATTAATTATATTTTCATAATGAGGAATCGGCTCAGAGCATCAACTGTGACATAATTATCCTTTACTGGTTCATTTCATTTTTACAACTTTGCGGATTGGATTTAAAGTCAGTCGCTAATTTTGGTCATAATAATCTATCGACTTCTTATTATTGTATATTTTTGAACCTTCCTAGCTTCACATCCATAATCTATACACCCTTATATTTACGGTATAAGAGTTTGAAGGAATTCCCAGTATTATATTTAGTTCCATACCATTACACGGTATGCTAATATTTTTTTCTCATTCAACAAATGAATTGCAATTATTCCAATTCATAAAGAATTGTCCGCAATATTTTACCTGTAGCATAAATCGCTTTGTAAAGATACCAAAATTTTATGAAGAAACTTTTGCAAAATGAAAACAGACCGTAAAATAAACAGAAAAACTGAAGAAAATAAATATTGAAAAAAGGAAAAAAATATGAAAAAAGTAAAGCAAGTAGCAAGTAAAATGTTGGAACTACCTATGAGATAAAATATGACTTGAAATAAAATTTATTTTATAATAATGTCGATCGAGAGAGAAAGTGCACACATCCATAATTATATAAATTGAAGATAAAGTTTTTTATTTTTATTTTTATTTTTTTCATTAAAAAAAGATAGTCGTAGATATGCAGCACAAATTAAATATAAATAAATGAAATAAAAGCTTATAAATATGACATATCTTGTCAAATGAAATCAGATAAAATGGTAATAAATTGTATCAATCAATAAATAGAAAAAAAAACGTTTCTTTATTTTTTCTTTTTTTTCTTTTTTTAGATTTACCTTAAGAACTCATTAAAGCTAATTACATAAATTCTGTTTCAAATCAGAAAATAAATTTGAATTTAGAAAATATGAAATTACATATAAATATTTCTCAGTCAGTGCAAGTGGGATTCATCAGTTACATCTTTTTGTATTGAAATGATAAAATGAATGAATGGCCTAGAAAACATCAACAGATTTTTATATTTGCTACTGATTTTCTTTTCACACAGAGAATTATGTGAATAAATGTTTGCATAAAAATTATGTTTTATTGTGTTGCTAAAAGAGCATGCGGTTAACCAAGCAATAACTATATACATATAAATATAAGTAATTTGCGTAACCGAAACAAACAAGAAAAATGGATAGAAATAGGATAAACTTGGGTGACATAAATGCAAGTCATGGAAAACAAGCTGCCAATGGATTGTTACACGACCAACGAAAAAAAAAAT
>JAABKK020000500.1:3755-15598 GCA_011634745.2 Catotricha subobsoleta
TTTGTTTCTGTTTGCTTTTTTTTCTATTTATTTTTATTTTAAATTTCAGCCAAATGAAATAACTGGCTGAATGAACAAAACACACATATTTACTTCTGCTTCAATATAATTTAATGACTTGTATTATTATTTATTTGTTATTAAATACTTGCTGCGTTCATAATGCATTATATTTATAATAAATATCGTCTTTCATAATTTCTATATATGCGTTCCAGTATTTATATAGAAAATAATCTACACAAAACATAAATGATAAATGAACTACAATATAACAACCAGTAATAATAATAATAAGTAATAATAAGTAATAAAAATAATAATAATAAAATACTGTTCAGAAAAATTATTGTATATTGTCGTTTATCGTTCATATTAATTTATCGTTCAGTTTAACAATACCAAAAGAAAAAAGAAAACCAATACAAAATATGAACCTACTATTTAACATAATATATAAGTACTCAATTCATATATATATATAGCTGAATAAGTAACTAATCGTTATTCAGTAAAAATGGTGATGATTTTATATATTTAGTTAATGCTTACGCTTAATAGGAATCAAATTATATAGATAATTTAGTTGGGCGTTAAATTGGCAGAAATATTTTTATAAAACTTTCGATAATTTAGCGATTTCTAGTAATCTTATACATTCTTATCAATGAAACCCAATGAAATGTTTATTTGTTAAGTTAGAACATTTATTTAATCTATAATTTTATCACTGTCATCATTTTTTTTTTTTTTTTTATAAAACTATAGATTACATACGGTTTTGTTGTTGTTGTAGTTGATCCGGAAATTGCTTAACAAAATAAATATAAAAATTAGGTACCCACTTAAAGCATCAGATGTCCAAGACAAAAAGTCAGTAGGTGCCATAAGTTAATGCTATTATAATTTTATTTAAGTTAATAATTTTATGGTTTTGTATAAATAATACAATGTGTGCCACTTTAAATCCATAAACCATAAAATAGTAAAAGCCATTTGTTATTTACCTGAATTTAATAATGTAAAAAAACAAAAAAGATAAAGAAGAAAACATTCTTTTTCTATCAATATTTATATGGTACTTACGGTTTAAAGTATCCGCTTGCAAAGAGAAGAATAAATAATAATTAGTATTATTTATGTACAATTACAAGAGTTGTAAAATAATGAAAAATATATTAAATATTGTAAAACATAAATTTAGTTTAATATTTAAGTTTTGTTTATATCAAATTTATCAGAAACTTTTTAAGTAGTAGCAACAGAGATAGTTTCATATATACACATCTCTGATTACTTTCATTTATGATTGAACTAATTACCAATCAAGTATATACAACATTTATTATATTCTATTATCTCATAGAACACTCAAACAATTTTTTTTTTCTTAGAATGATTAAACCGCAATTTACAATTTGTGTATTTTCTACAAAATGCTATCGATACTGACTGAAAGACTTGACTCCAAACTATATTTTAGAACCCGTGGATCCATACAAAGGAACTCAGGACAAAGAAAACGAAAAAAAAAACTCTTATTTTTTGTCAATTTCTGAGTTATAAATTAATCAAAATGCTTTTGTATGGATAGAGTTTCATAGGTTCTAAGACATTGTTTAGATTCATTAATTTTGAAGTGTTAACATATCTTGTAGAAAAGTTGCTCAAAGGTAAGAACCGAAATAAATAAAAAAAGAACAATCTCCAAACCCTGTCATTAATCCATATCTCGCACTTTCGCAATAGCCAAAAATAAAAAAAAAAAATAAAAATGTTTACTGAATCTGTTTCAGATTTACTTACAGTCAAGATTGACGAGATAGCACTGAAGCTAATTAATCAATTCATTCGTTTTTGAAATGTCATAGAGATGACCGAAATACCCAAAAAAAAAAAAAAAAAACTATTGTAATAAAGAAACGCAAGATCATGACTAGTTATATTGGTTGAATGTATAAATATATATCTCAAAAGTTATTAAACACTTGAAATATGTACCAAAAACCATTCACATCACTTATAATACTTAACCCAATACAAACTAACAACAATATCTTCGTCTATAAAATATATATCATAAAAGTGTTTTGCCTCAAGACTTTGATCAAACAATTTAATTGTATATTTATTTTTGCTCTTTCAATTTTTAAATGCGATATCGCACATATATAGCACATTCATCGCCTCACCATAAGATGTACACACTTAAACTGAAGTCAACTTGAGTATTCATTTTTATAAATATATTTTGTATATACATACTTATATAAATGTGTTCAACAGAAGTTATAGCCAAAACCGGAAATACATTGAATATCAAGATATGAATACAAATTCAATGTACATAAGACCGGATGAATATTTTCTTATGTGTATTTTCTATTTCTATATGGAATAAAAAAAAATATTTCTATGTTAAATGTTTATACATTATTGTAATATATGGATGGCTGTAACGAAAGATTCGATTATATGCTAAACGAAAATGTTCTATTGCACAAGAACGGTTATTCGCTTTATTATTTGCTTATTCTTTACAATAATTTTTTTTATTTTGTTCGTGACATAAAATTGGATGAAATTATAATAATATGGATTAAAAGACATCTTTTTTTTCTTTATTGTAATTCGTTACATAATGAAATATTAATAACAATAATGTCATTGTCATCAAGTTGTTATATACGTGTTTGATGCTGTTTTGATTTGAACAAAAAACTTTTTTTTATTCATATATATAAACAATTTATTGGACGCTTTTTTTTTTGTATGCATATGTGCGAGACATTCATTAGCGAACGTTACACGCCTAAATATTTATCATTTCTGAAGATGAAAGTTATTGTGTTTGTTATTTCACGAGATTCTTAAAATTTGCTGTCATATAATTTAATTATGTTTATATTAGTATTATTGCTGGTATCCGGCCGAATAAAAAGGGTCTTTGACATTTATTGCAATGCAATTTAAACGTAAATTCGATTTCCTGTTGTTTTTGTTTTTTCTTTTTTGCAAAAAATATTATTTAAATAACTAAATGTAGGCGGATATTTGGACTGATGTTTATTGTCAGCTGGGCCGTAATACGAATTTGCAAAATATCTTTTTTTTTTCTTGGGTAAATTCTTTGGAATTTCTTGTTCTAAATTAAATGGAAACTAATTAGCAGAGTTAAACCCATTAACATGTCAAAGTGTTGGTTGAATTGAAATGATTTTGTTGAAATTTTACTATGTTCTAACAGAAATTTATCTCTGAAAATAACAAAAAAAAAATAAATAAATAAATAAAGAAATAAAAAAAACATTGAAATATTCTAAAAATGAAAATATTACATTTCTGTGTGTTGCGCATATCAATTTTCGGATATCCGTTGAAAAAAATTGTAATAATGTTGTTTTCTTCATTCTATGTCAAGTCAAATCACATAATTCGTTCGTTTTTTTTTTTTATCTTTTAAAATAAAATGAAGAACAATCACCAATAATATTCTTAAATACAATAGCACTATTACGTATTCCAATATAGACTTTTGCCTCATCAACATTGTTATTATCATCATTTTCATCACATTATATAACCAACCAAACACTACATTCTTGTTTATTATTCCAAAAGCGAAACGCATTTCCTGACAAGAAAATATAAAATTTTATATCCGATTCTTTCTCCGCGTATCTACGTCTCTCTGTGGGTAATACATTTCTTTTTTTTTCCTCTTCATTTCATTCATGCACATTAAACATCATTATCACCATTACAAAAACAACAACAATAGCCCAAATATAAGTACTTCTAATTTTCTTTATTTACGTGAAGATGTTAGTAAAGACACAGATATATAACAGTAAGAGTGTTAAAATATTTCTTCAGCAGATTTCGTTCTTCGATTTCTCATTATTCCCATTTTTTCTTTTACTTTTTCGGTTAACATTAATTTACTTCAATTTTATTTTTTTGTTGGTCTGGTTTGGTTTAGGTATGAAGACTTTATTATATTGTTGTTTTTGTTGTATGATGGGTGTTATCATTATCACAGTTTGATTAAACCAAATTGGTTGGCATCGCTTAAATGTGTGTGAAAATGATTGGTTAGTTATTTTGTGGTGCCGATGACCGCCAGTATTACGTAATTGATATAATAATGAAAACGATCTGAAACAACCGATAAAACCGAATTTCTTGGGTCTATTAAATCGCTTTTAATAAATGTAACAGAAAAAAATAATAATAGATATTTCTTAATTAAGGTTGACTGGTCTTTAAACGCGTTATTTTATAATACAGAGAACTATAATCAAATGAGGTCAATAATATTTTATGTTTTCAATTTATTTAATTTTGGTTTTTGATAAAAATAAAAAAAAAAATAAAATAAGAATAAATAAATATTATAAAATAATAGAAAAATGTGTGGTGTAATCTTATATTTGTTTACGTTTTTGTTGGTGCCGCTGTGGAATGAAAATGTCTGTTTGAATTGATTATTATTTTATTTTACTATAAACGTTTATTATGAACGAAGGTTAAATTAAAAATTCCTTTTAATTATAAATGATAAAATAAAATAAACTGTGCTGCTGTGCTTGTGATCGTTGACATTTTGATTAGACAAGGTCTGTGATAATATTTTTTCATTAAAATATATATTTTATGGAAAATTTATTTATATTTATTTATTTTTTCTATAGTCGATTAAAAGATTTTTTCTTAATTTAGAACCGGAAGTGTGCTCAGAATTTATTTTGCTAAAAATATGTTTATTGAAAACTTTGATTACTTCATAATTTTTCCAGAATAGATTTCATTTCTTTTTCCTTTCCTTTTGTAACTTTTTTTTTTTATTAAAAATAATAAATAACATGTCTGGAAGTTTTTTTCCTCCATATAAACTTACTATTTCGCTTTGCTTCTAACAAAATAATTTTTGAAAATGTTTCCTTACAAACCAACCAAAAGCATTTATCAAGCATATATCACTGATGAACACTTAATCTCATTCAAATTAATAAAATGCTATAAACAAAATAAGGATTATAAATTGTAATCCCTCTGATTCTCAAAGCTTGCTCCTCAGGTTCAACGCTACTTTATTACAATTCAGTATTATTATTTTTTCGTTTTTGTTTTTCATTATGCTTTACGCGTCTCGTTCCTTGTTACAACAAATAATTTTTTTAGATTTATTGCTAATGTGAATTTAATTCAATTTGGCTGCATACAATATTACAGGAAAAACCGTACATTTGAGATTTAAAACATTCTGAAAATAAAGTTAGAGTTGTTAAATGAATAATTAATGTCAATGAATTATTGATATTATAGTAAAGATGTGAAAACCAGCTCGGAAGGTTTTATTAAATCTTTAAATTATTTACTTCATTACTTGACAATTTAATGTCTGATAGGAATTTTCAATTTTATCTATAATTTTTATTGTTGAGAACGGGAACAGGTAAAATATAAAGTGTATAATATTGAACATGTTGCAGCTCATGCACACATAAAGGACATGGATGGCATAGAAGTGGTAAATTATGGTCTTTGTAGCATCATTCCATTTAAAATGTAATTTTATTAAGTTATATTCGATTTATATTAAAACGGAGATAATAATTTGGTATTGTGTCTACAATTTAATTATAAAATATTGATGGAAAATTTACAAATTAATTAGTTTTAAGACATAACAAAGTTTATATCGTTGTTGTTACATGGCTTTCTGGTCAAAACACAAATAAAATTGTTCATGTTGCGTAGATAAATTAATTTTAAATTTCTAATTTAAATGGTCACAGCATTTCTGAGTAAATATTAACTCAAGAGAATAGAGCCATTCCATTCATAAATAATTCAGATTTATTACAATTATAAATAAAGTAGAACAAAATACTAATAAGTCAATATGTCATTGCAATTAGAAAGTTTTCTAGAAAATCGAGAAAGTCGTTACCAAAAGAAATTAGTCAAATTCTCTTTTATCATCCCTTTTTAAACATTAATTAGCTAAATTCATTCATGCAGCCGAAACATAACAAAACAAAAGACCTAAACTTTCACTACATTAAACAAATTTTTATTTTCACATAAAATTTAAGAAAGTAGAACTGAATTTTCTCACCTCTGTGTATTTATTACAATTTTTTTTTTCTTTTACTTCAGCATTGTGAAAAAGTGTTAGGGATAGAAAATTTTCTATATAACATTTTAATACGTATCCAACATCGGTACAACGAACAAAATACATTACCAATTCTGTAAACAAAAAGAAAATTATTTTCCTTTTGCAACAACAAAAGTTACAAGAGAAGCAAGCAAAAAAATTAAAAAGAAAATGAGTACAAGTAAAGGGGTGGAAAGCTAGATGTTATCCAATTCAATTGTCTTTCTAACACGAAAATGTAACATGTCTGTTCAGATGAAAAAAAGAAGAAAAAAAGTGGTAAACGTGAAATAACAACGAACACATTCTTTTCGTGTTTTGATTAATAAATTAAAGAAAATTTACTATAATATTTTAATCAATTTTTTTTTTACATCGAATGTCTGATAGAAATTTGACATGGACGAAATGCATCTAAGGAATTATTTAGTATGACTAAATGATGAAATATTTTTAAAGTCAATGACTTTAAATTAATTGTCAACACTATCAACATCGAACATTTGTGATAGGAGAAGTACTGTTGACTTGGAGCAAATGCTTCCAAAGATATATTTAGTCTGGTCGAATGAAAAACGTGTTTCTGAAAACATTAAATTAATTAATATGTACGTTGATTTGATGGTGTGACAAACACTTTCCACCTTCCCACAATAAAAAATGATCAAGCGCAAATTTTCAATTTAAATGAAAATGCCATTAAAAAAATAATACGATGTATTAAAAGTGCCGCAAGGTGAACTTAATTTCCATACATCTGCCAGTACATATATTATTGTTATATAGATTTTCTCTACCAAAAATAATTCAAAATATATAAGACAATGATAGGAAAATGTAAATCTCTTTATACCTACAACTTGCCATAAAATTTTACTGGTTTGTTGAATAGTATGGATAGTAGGTTATTCGGCAAGACTACGCTACCTTACATAACAAATGCGATATAATCCTTATATCTTTGTCTACAACATATTCTATTTCTATAATTTTCTGTTTGGTTGTGTTCAGCACAAGATTCAAACACACATTACAGACAGCATTTTCCATTATATAAGTATTAAGTAACTACATTTTTATAGCCTCCCTTCTTCTTTTCTTTCTTTTTTTTTTATTCCTTTTTGGTAGTAACATTTTATAGACAGAAAAAGGATCGATGCAGACGCATGCGTTATTTAAATTTGTATGTACCTCAATATATATACATTGCAAATATTTTCTATACCTATATATATCTATATATCTATATCTATTTTTTGCAAATAGAAATAGCACGCAAATTTGTTTTTTTTTTCTATTTTAATCAAAAGGGTGCAAATAAAAATATTACCTTTTTCTTTTTTTTTTTGTAAAGCAACGAAAGTAAAAAGAAGAATAACTACTCGTTTTTAAAATGCACAACATTTGCATAAAAAAAAAATTAAAATAATTTAATTAAGTAGCCTGAAAGAAGATTGTAAACATTTGCTTTTATTTTTCTCGACGACAGCTATCTAGCTTTATATATCATAACATGTGTCAAATGCATAAATTAGCAATTAATTTGGAAGTTGACACATTGGAATTGGATGTATTATTATTAGTGATGTATAATAATAATAATAATAATAATAATATTGCGTCTGTGTGTATCCTCCGGGTATGTTTCCGTATGGCAAGATATATTTTCGTATTATATAACATGTAGGGGACTCAATAATAATAACAATCATAATCAATCGTATCTAACTCTGCAGTAATAACTACATCACATGAATATAAATTGAAAGATATTTATTTTTTGCACATTAGTAGCACTCCAAGCCGCTGTTGATGAATTCAACCATGTAGACAAAATGATGTTTTTTTTTTTTTTCAGGAGGGTTGATAACCCTTTTAACCAGGCCTGTTGCCTGCTGCTACTAGACAATATGCATACAAAAATCTTTAAACATCAATTGATTTTAATTTAATTGTGCACTGGTTCAACGATATAATATAGACAACATTCCAAACCTGACATTCATGTTTTTGTTTACATATAAACTTATTGAATAGAAGTAATGTGTAGGTGTGCGTACCTACCTGTGCATAGCTATAGCAATTGCCATGTTTTCTATTGCAAATTTAGAGTAACATTGTGATATAAGCCAGAATAGCAGTGAAATTCACACCACCCTTGTGAAAAAAATAATAAGCAAAAAATTTTATACCATACAGTAGTATGAAATACATGAAATTCATACCATAAGGAGGTATAACAAGGTATGATTTGGGTCTTTCATACCACGATTATACCGTACTATGGTATAAATTTTTTTGCTTATTATTTTTTTCACAAGGGCATTACCACAGCTACATATAGCTTATTACAATTTAAGACGTATAAAACCTAAGTGGTTTCAATGCGTACTCCTCTAGTAAAATTATGTATTACGCATCTAACCTAATATAGATACACCACTGATTCGATACAGTGTCTGTTACGATAATACATACGTTGAGCAATAATAAAAAAAAGTGTAGGAATCTGCAGTTGTGATTGATTTTCAGTAGAATAAAAACGGTACATTATATCAACCTTTCATAAAATATTTCAAAATTCTTTTTAAATCATTCCCCACTAAAGATTCGATACAATATAAATGTCGCTTAGATTAAATCAGATGTGTTCAGTAAATGGACGTCAATTGTTCTATTCAAAATTATGTTGCCAACCCTTTACGCATATAATTATTAACATGCTCCGTATTGTGGAAGTAATTAAATTTGATAGATGAATGAGAGAATTATTAATCATTTGCAAGTAATTATTGTTCTTGTGATGTGCGCGTATTTATTGAATAGATTATTTGAAAATTCTATATTGATGGTCGATGTGAGCAAAATTTGAATTTAATTATAATAATTCTACGCAATCACAAAATAAATTGTAAACGTTAAAACAAATTTATACTCACAATATGATAACTACTTGCAGAATATTAATTTGATGAACCCTTTGGGTTTATTGTGAAACTGTGCTGCTCATTATATTTGATTGTTAGATTATGTTGAATGAATGTATTCATTTAAATACAAGGTAGCAAATATTGTTCTTCTTGAAAATTATGAAAAAATGTTTAGCAAAATGAGATGCAACTGAATATTCATTAAATTAATTTTCCATAAAACTTTTGCATCATCCTCTAACTTTATCCAACAATTTTCCATGTTACCTTTATCCGCACTGTAACAGCCAACGAGTTCAGTACAGCACCATTCACCATAGTATAAATATACATATACCTACTTTATACAGCACAGCATCCATATAGAATTTCAATCGTATTGTCGCTCGTTTTTTATAAATCGGTTGAACGTTGCGCCATTTCATATATCATATTCGAACAGAGCCGCAATGTGTAATTACATCATCTCTAGTTCATTCATATTTCTGAGCACGTCGTTATCAGGCGATATGAAAAATGTATTTAATGAAAATTCATTTGAAATTTTCAAAACTCTAGGTAATTGTATTTTTAAGAGACTTATTACTTTGAAAACATAAACAAACAAATAAAAAAAAAAGATTTAAATTACATATAAAACAGAAATGAGCTCACAACGATTACGTACTCAAAATATAACAAATACTACTATTTTTACTATATTCTCAGGTCAATGATACCATTATCGGTGAAAGAGTTTTCTCTCTTTTTCTTGTTCAATTTTTCTCTACTATTTCCATGGTTCGGTCGTTTTATATTTTTTGTGTGACGTTTAGATACAAATACGCAGCATCAAAATATTATTGTGCAACTCCAATATGAAAACAACATCTATCAGAGTGGTATAGTAGCAGTAGCTGTCTATTTTTGTTCTGATTACGACGCAACAACGAAGAAAACGACGTTTTAACGCACACACAAAAAAATTAATAATAAAAATAAAGAAATAAGTAACTATAGAAAATATGTAATATAGAAAAACAGAATGCATTTTCCTCTCAACCATTATTGTTGTGTATTAGAAAATAAATGTGAGTTTCAAGCTATGAAGTTTGTATGAAATCCATTCAACCGAAATTTTTCTAAAAGAACTAATATGTGGTGTTATATTTTGTGTCGTGTGTGGTTTATTTAAAATATATTTTTATTTTTCTGCTTTGTCGATTATTTATTCGAAAAATCAAAAACAGAAACTATCAGCCTATCTTTTTATCGTGTTTTGTAAATGTGCCGGGAGGACGCCTTCAGCACGTAGTTATTCATATATTTTCTAAAGTAAAATAGAACTCAGATTTTTATTGTGTGCATTACTTATATAGAAAAAAAAAAAAAAAAACAATAAAATGAAAAAGTTGCCGCATTTTAAAATAATGAGTTTTCCGTGAAACGCCACATTACTCATCAACAATTCGAAATAATATTTTATTATAAATATAACATGTTTAATGTGCGGACAAAATTTTGTGTATGGCAAAATGAAAATTCACAGTGTTCATTAATCATATAGCTAATTTAAGAGACGAATATTCAGTTAGTGTTAAAATATAATAAAACAAAAAGATAATAAAAAGATAACCGAAATATATTTCCCATAAATATTCAGTTATTTAAAATAACAAGGCTCATAATTTATTTAATTTGTAAAACCACCAAGCCAAATAAGGATGCTGATGTAATACATACAGTTTTCTATATATTGTGTGTACATAGAAACGTTATATACCTTAGGAAAATGTAGTACACAGTTAAAATTTAATAAAGTGGAGTGGTAGATGGATCATATTCATGATACAAAAAGAGACGAGCCGATAAGGATAACTCAATTTATGTTGCGGCATTATATTCAAACATTGAATATAAATTTTGTGTTGTAATATCCTCGATAGTAGTCGTCGATCATTTATAATCGTGTGCTTTGCACGAAGTCTTTATTTACATAAAAAGTTTCTATATGGGTTTTCGAATATTCTTTAATTGGTGGCAGGTATTTATCTATTCATTTATATACTTACATATATTTATATATATAACTCTGATAAATAATTTGTGATTTCCTTTTTCCATTTATCGCATCACAATTTCAATATCATTTTGTAATTTCGATATTTCCCATAGAACATCAAAATCCAATTACACTAATATCCCTTCTCTTTAAGAACCGCATTTCATGAACATAATCCGCTTATAACATTATCTCTTAAGTGGGATATACTACAAGAATAGGCGCTAGAGCAAAATCTTTCTTTGTTATTTACATTTTCATCAATTGCAAATAATAGAAATTTAACTTTTCTCACAGGCGTTTCTTGTATATTTGTTGTCATCATCAAAGAAGATTTCTTAAATATAATTTGATAACATTATGGAAAATTATACCAAGCGCGACTATTTCACAATACGGAAAGTCAGACACCCTATTATCATTTAGTAAATATGTTAGAATATCCCCGCAAAATGGGTGGCACAAATTCTATTCTGAAACTGAATTGCTTAGTTGCTTTTAAAATTACTTTTCTAATTTTCTTATTTAAAATACTTACACGAACGTACACAATTTTATTTATTGTGCGTATCATAATTTTAAGTTGAAAATGTGCAAAAGCAACACTTTCTTAAAATAAGCCAGCTCAATGTTATGATGATTATATGCCACATCCGCACATTCTCTATAGAAAAAAGAATAAATAAAATGAACTTAACTTTACTTT
>JAABKK020000500.1:15698-30758 GCA_011634745.2 Catotricha subobsoleta
ATTTCTCAACATAAGCTTTTTCATGTTCACTTATTGCTTTTGCCATTTGCGCGCATTTAATGACATAAAATTGTCGTAAGTAATCCAGAAAAATCCACATAAAAGGAAACCACTTAGAATACGAAACAGCCTTAGCTTTAACAAGTAAAACAAAATGTAGAAGAATCTTTGTACGATATTTTGTGGTGTTTAGGTTTAAGTACTTTTAAGCAACACACATAAAAATTCTTACACACGACAATAAATCTGTGAATTATAAATTTCATTAAAATCAAAGCCGCGCATTTGTTAAAATAAATATAGCTGAAAATGAAAACCAAAATTTGGTTCATTAGCGTCGCTAAATAAGATGAAGATAAAAAAAAGAATAGAAAAAATTATATTAAAATTATGGAAATGGAGATTAGAGAATGAGAGTAAATTTTTCACAGTAATGGAATTTATTACAAATTGTATTTATGATGCGTAAGAAAAACTTGTTCTTTGTGCCTTGTTATACTTAAGGCACAATGAATAAACCAAAACGAATAAAATGAACAAAAAAAAAAAATTATAAAGTGAATAACATCTTTTTAATATTCGAAAGAAAACAATTTTCCCATTTTTTCTGCTTTTTAAATTTGCATTTTAAAACCAGTTAATGGTTATTTCTCATAGGCTTCCAAAATTCTACACACCACGCATTAAAAGGAACCATAAATATCACAAGCATTTTATTTTTCGTTTTTCTCAAATGTAAGGGATTTAAAAATTCGAGGAATTGCTATAAAAAAAAGAAACATAAATAAATAACTTTTATTAAATATTATTCCGAATTTTTGCGAGAAATTGTTGTACATTAATCATTCTGGAATTTTATTTGAAATAAAAAAAAAACGGTATTTTCTTCTTACCTTGAGTAAAAAAAATTTTGTAGGTGATTTATTTTTAGATTTTTCCAAATAAATTCTAATTTTAACTTTTAATTATTGGATATTTTTCAATTCTTCTATTTTCAAAAGTGAAATAAACATCAGTTTATTTAAAATGACTAATTTTCGATTAGACAGTGAAATATTTGTTAAGGGGGACGTAATTAATTTACTTCCAAAATAATTCAAAACGACAAACAAAGCGGTGAGCACAATTGTAGGTAATTCAGGGATTTATAATTAAAAATGTTTGCTTGGTTTACTTACTGGAGAAGTTAGGACGGTTCCCAATCGCTAGTGCAGTCATAAGTACCTACACTTCGTTTAAAACTACGGCGATTTGTAACGCATTTCAAAATTTAGAGCAGAAATAAGTGGGTAGTGCGAGGCAGGTAGTGATTTACGAAACGTTTTCAATAATTTCTGCTGAAAATCTTGAACAAAGCAGGACGATTTATTTAAGGCAAAATTTTCCGTTTCACCAAGAGTCGTCTTTATAGTGCTGGATCGAATCAGAAAATAAATTCTGTATTTGTAATGTTCATCAGAATTTAGTCCCCATTTAAGCGAGTAATAAAGCCTAATTACTTAATTCATAAAATGGTTTGAATATTCTTTTTTTGATATAAATTTTACAGTTCTACTGTTTCTTATAATTACAAAAATAATACCAACTGCTTTTTACAAGAACTTAAAAAAGAACATTAAAAAGTGAAACTGTGGAACCATTGAAAGAAATTATCATGTCACGCATCGTATTGACAAACCACATATAAATAAATATATTTCTATTTTTATTTCTATTTCGATATTTGTATTTTCAGTCATTTTGAATAAAGTAAATAAAAACAGTATATAAGTATTTACATAAAAATTTAACAATTTTGTTGGCCCTACATTTTTTTTTTGTTATACCTAAAAATATACGTAGATGCGAAGATGAGCATCAATAAGTGCTAACCGAAATATACTTACTAAGTGTTCAGTATGTTTCTATAAGGTGTTGGTGTTTCATGAAATGATAATTTAATACAAATTCTTTTTATACTTATTATTATTTTTTATTTTTTGTGTATAATAAACTCCGCTCGACGTAGGTAATAGTTACAGAATAAAGGTTACGATAATTGAATTAACACTTTTTTGTCAAGAGAAAAAAAAGCCTGGAATTTCAAGCAAATCAGTTGGTGTGGTCTTTTTCCTCTTAAAAAAAAAAATAACATGTTTTCTCTGCAGTTGCATTATTTCATTGATTCATTCGTTCATTTCTTTGTTTTTTTGTTAAATGCATTACTTAATAGCTTTCAAAAATAATTGAAAATGGACAAGTCATTTCTTTCTTGACAAATAATGTGTCATTAGTTTTTGAAAACATTTCAACTCTGTTTAGAAATCATTCTCTCAAAATAAAGAAAACGAAACGTTTTTAAATCTAGTTATTATATTTTACTTCATAAACAAAATATTTGATATTTTCGTATATTATGCATTCCGTCCTATATTATTAGAATTTCAAATAAACATAAATAATAATAAACGAGCCCGTAATAAATAGCCAAATAATGTGAAGTCGAAAAAGTAAATTATATTTTTAGTTCATAGTTCTTAAAATCTGTATTCTTCCATATTGTTTGAATGAGGTGCGGCGGGTATCGTAAACATTTTCCATTTAACTATCCGCATTATTATTTCTAATCGGTATATTTGCCTTGAAGTAAACAATTAACCACACAATGGGGGTTTTCGTTTCGTAGACAATCGTATATTACGTTATTCGAATATGTTTTGTCAATATGCCGACACTAAAAATCTTGTTCTTCAAATATTGATAATAGCAACGACCTTCAGTTTACAGAACCACTGTGAATTTAAATGGAAGCAAACATTTATTTCAGCCAGAAATTTCACCAATTTTTTTTTGTTCTCAACTTTTTTATGTTTCTCGACCAAAAATAGTTCCATTCGAGAATGATGAAGGATTTTCTTTTAAGTCAATATGCTTGTTAAACTCTGCATGCATTTTTTTTTTTTCGTGAACTAAAATATGTGTTTGTTTTCTGTTTTCTTAATGGACAAAATTTGTTTGAATGCTTGGCAACAAATATACACTCTTTTTTTCTACAGAGTTTGGCTAAAATCCAGAAAAATAGGCAAAAAAATATATTTTAATATTTATTAATTTTAAGTAAGTATGAATTGTTGACATAACAATGATTCAGATATATTTTTCGTCAGCCTACTCAAGAAAATTTCCTTTGAATCACATCCTTAGCATTTTTCGTCAATGTTTGTGCTAAATTCATTTTTATGAAAATATTATCTAAAAATATTTTTTCCAATGAATTCAATCATTCGTAAATATTCTTTTTTTTAAATATTTTTTCCATGAACTAATAATGCGTTAGAAAAATGTCTCTTTAAGATATTACCAAAGAATATAGATACACATATTCTTTGATAGCACATTTTCTAATATATCAATCTTATCTGCGCTACCCTTTGGTTCCATATCAATGATTTTCAGTCCCCGTACTTTAATGTACTGTAAATGTCATAGTTCTGTACCTTTTTTTTTATAGCCCAAATAAAATGACACTATCTAATCTTTATCTTTAATCTATTGTTATTATTAATATTACGATACTATTACAAAACAAACGATTAGTTTTTTTTTGTTCCTTTTCAATGACATTAATTCAATAAAAAATAAAAAAAAAAAATAAGATTTCTTTTTATTTAATTTGTAGTTTATAGGGTTTGATTTAGATTCAATGTTTTAAAAAAGAAAAAGAAATTATGATAGGAAATCATTTCTATTTTCTTATCGTTTTATTCAATTTCTTGGAAGTTAAATTAAAAATTAATTTAAACGAATTGATTTAGAATTCCGAAAATTTTATTATTATTTATTTATTTTATAAACAAAAATATGATTTGTCGAATTAATTTTTGTTGTGGCCAATTATTAAACCATATTTTCATCACTTTGTGTGGCCATCACCCTAACATAAAATACCGAAAACATTTAATTTAATATAAGTTTTTTATTATCGGCATTATTTGATTTTCATATGAATACATACAAAAATAACCAGATCTTTGTCACTAGGGGTTCTCCTTTCTTCTCAAACATAATCTACGTTTTCATGAATTTTTTAACCATAACTGGTGAATTTAACTTCTTCTATATTAGGTTTTTTTTTTTTTTTTGTGTTTTGCCTCTTTTCCTTTTAATATATCCGAAAATTCTAGGTAGATTAATTCAAGAGTCGGTAAACTTTTAGTTTAATTGAGAAAAGTAAAAAAAAAGGAAAAAAAAAAACAGAAGAATATGTCAAGAATTTATTCATGTAATTAATGATCCTTAATTTTTTTTCTCTATATTTTTGTCAGCTTAAAACACAAAAAAAGAAGTAACTAAATAGTTATAATAAGCGAGGGTTTATTATATAGAGTATATTATTCAAGCTAAAGATGGAATGATAAGAAGATAATAACGAAAAGAGAAATATTATAGTTTCGGTTTAATGCGTACAAATGAAATAGAGCCATGCCATAAATAGTAAACTATATGTGACCAAATCCATTTGGTTCTCACATTAATCGCATGTTTTTATAGAAAATTCTTCTTCTAAATAATTTTATTCTATATTGAATTATAAATGAAATGTTGTAGTTTTTATGAAATAATTCCACTTTATTCACACAGATTCGGCTTTGACATACGAGTTTTAAACACCAATCTGAGTCATATCACATTCACCTTGTTCGATAACATTATCAACGAATGCTGTTGTTTCTTTTACTGAGGCCAATCATAAAGATTCCCCAATCTGGCTGGCTATTTGAAATTGATTTCATATTTAAATTAAACTTTTTAGCAAATAAAAAACGTGAGAACTTTTTATTGTCAGTATGTCAGTACTTATAAAAAAAATAATTAGAATTCAATATTAAATTGAAATTGAACAGCATATTGTGATTCTCGACTTTACACAGCTGCCAATTTTCGTTGTTTCAATTCGTACTGGACAATTATACATTTTTTTTTTTTATCAAAAATATCACCTTTAAATATTCGATTACTAAAACATAATATTATTTTTAAAAGTATAAGCGGAAAAGCCGATAATATATTGTTTTAATAAATTTCATTTAAAACCAAAATAATAAATATGTCTACACAATATACAAAATATTTAATTCTTATGTTCAAATATATTTAATATGGAATGGCTTAACCGCTTTAAAGCCTATTTATCTTTAAACATAAAATAATCTCATATAAAATGAGCATTTTGTAAAAGTTGGGAAAAAGGTTTTATGTGTGTTGTCACGTCTCATAAAATTATTATATAATTAAAAACGATATGTGGTGCCATTCCCTTTTAAGGTTTTATTACACTTGAAAAAGAATTTTATGTCGAATAATTAAAAAAAAAAGAAGAAGTTAAATGAAAGATTTAGAAAATGTACATTAACATTTTTATGGTTCCTTTTTATAATGAATTTTTATGATTGAATGAGCTGTTAAATTAGTTTTACTAAATTGATCTGTTGCCAGAAGAGACTTTAGAAAAACGAAATCATTTGATAAAACTTATTGCTAAATATTCGAAGATCATGTTTAAATGCAATATATTTAAGTGTTTGGAGACACTTATAAATGGGAATGAGCCACCTGCTGTGATTGAGTGCAAGATGCTGATAAAAATAACATTAAAATTTGGACCTATTTCTTTTGAAGAGCTGTGATTATTGATAGGGTTTAATTGCCTTCGTTTTCACAAACCTTTTTTTTAAATATAAAGTAATGCACTTCAAATTTATTCTTTATACATATATATAAATATATATACTTTTTTTTTTCTTATAATACAAATATTATTTCGATTACATTGAAACCTAAAATTGTGTACCTATAACAATCAATATAAGCAATATGAAAAACAGAAACAAATATACGTCACATAAATAACTTCTATCCACACAGTTGGGTCAATAATTCAATTTATGGTGCTGAGAAATATATTTGTATGCACAACATGTTTCAAATTTTTCTTTTTCACTTTTTTTCGTATTTTATTTCATTTTAATAATAAATAAATGAAGGGACATTTGTGTTTAAAAAAAAAAAAGAAGAAAAAGATGAAAATAAAATAAATGGATGGAATATAGAAAAATAGGGATGAAAAGAAAAAATATGTTTTTTGTTTTATTATTTATTTGGAATATGAATTTTTGAAATAAAATTATTTGTTCAAAAAACATGGTTATAATTCTAACTTTTTGCTTTATGGCTTAGCGATATATTGAAAGTTTTTTGTTTTTTTTTTTTATAATTGAGTAGGTGTAAAAATAGTAGGTAAGAAATGTTTTTTAATATTTTGAAATTTTTGGTGATGATATTTTATTAATGGGTTTTTTGTTTTGCTATGGAAATTTTTGACATTTTTGTTATTAAAAAAGGAATAGGACCAATAGAAATTCATGCTGTTCTTTTGGAGGCGCCAGGATAATATTATGTTATGGCTATTATAGCAATAAAACTCCATCATTCGCAAGGCTTAATACATGTTAACCAACTATTTCGAAAAATTCATTCACAACCATATGTGCCGGGCCGGGTATATTCTCCTGCGGTGTCTATTGAAAATAGAACCTGAATATTTTAAACATATTCATTTAAAATGAGTAAAATTTGAAAATAAAATCTGAAATATTAAAATGTGAAAATCACATAATTAAATACTAAAGAAGACGCACGTTCTATGTTCAATGTTCATCTTCAGTTTAGCAACACAAACAACAGTTATTTTTCTAAATGTTCGAAAATACATTTGTGTGCGTGATTATTCTCTGTTTAGTCACTTTATATAAACATACGTTGACGAGCATAGTTAATATTATTTCATGTTTTTCTTTTTTTTATCTAAACTAAGTTAAACTCGTGTATACAAGCGTCTAGCATTACGTGCACTCTGTATTACTATATCTATTCAGCATTAACATAATAAATAATAATGTATCTATAATACTGACAGACCAACCTACCTAATGCTTAGCTGTACGGAATACATATACAGAACACGGAATATTATAGCCCGACAGCGATTCTCCTTTGTTATATTATTATGGGTCTGATATAATATAAATTGTTGGTGTGTGGGTAAATTTGTAAAACAATATGATATCGTGTCTGTGTGACTCGGGGATAGATAAGATAGAGCACGTTTCAATGTCCTGAACCTGATATTGGATAATAACAATGATGTACTGAATAATGCTAATCTCTATAGTGTACATAACGATGCACAGCATCACTGTTGTTATATTACGATTAACCACTTCGATAGCCTCTGTGAATATACACACCATATTTATTTATATATTTATTTTTGTGCAATATGAAGTTATACAAAAATTATTATTTAATGTAAGAGTTTCATAATAGTTTGTTTGCATTCTATTAATATAATAATTGTAATACTTTTTACATAAGTACAACCAGATAACAATCTGAGGGTGGATTCATTTTTATTTTTGCTTTGTTGCAGTCGTGATATAATATAACTATCCAAGTATCCAAGCATGTAATTTGATTCTTAAAAGATAGAATAGCATCAAATAATGTCAGCTCATGGAAGACAGTCTTATTTATATAAGTTGATTGATTCTGAGATATTGGTTTCTGTTATTCAAAAGTAATATTTTCAGCCTTGATTTTACCTATTATGTTACTTAATCCATATTTAAATAAAACAAGCATTCCATTTCATAATTCTAATATTTTTTTTTGTTATTATAAATTACAGGGTCTAGAGATCCCCAATACAACACCAATACCACGTTTACGTCCACACAGTCAAACTTCTTCCGAACGAACAAGCTCATACCGTTTTTCAATGGCCAATTTAGAGGAAACACATGAAGCTGAATTAGATGCCATTCTTGGTGAATTAAGTCTTTTAGAGCAACGTAACAGCGATGTAGTTGTTGGCGTTGGTAGTATTGGCGCCAGTAATATTGGTCGTCATGGTCGAACACATAGCCGTTCCAATTCAACAATATCAGGTATAACCAATTCAACAATATCATCAATATCTACCTCATCAGAAAGTGGAACTGGTAGTGGTTCTGAAGCTGGTTGTGGACCAATTGGACCAATTCAATTACGAGAAGCTCGAACAGATAGTCCAGACAATGACTCAGCATTCAGTGATACTGTATCATTATTATCAAGTGAATCGTCTGCATCTAGCGGTGTTAGCAGTTCGACACACACAAAAAATCTTTTACCATTGAATTCAAATTTGTTACAAGTAAGTCATTTATTTTTAGTAATGAATTTTAATTTCACAATTATGGACATTTTTTTTTATATCATATTTTATTTTATTTTTGTAGTGTGATAGCGCAAAAGCAGCAAAAATTCATTTAGCCTTACAAAAACTAGAACAGGCATCAGTTAGACGTTTATTTGTTAAGGCATTCACAACCGATGGAGCATCAAAGTCACTGTTAGTTGATGAACGAATGACATGTGGGCATGTTACAAGACTATTGGCAGATAAAAATCATGTTCAAATGGAACCACATTGGGCATTGGTTGAACATTTGCCTGAATTACAAATGGGTGAGAAATTTTTCTAATACTTTGACATATCTTTTCATTTGAAATGAATGTAAATTGTATCGGATCTGATTAATAATTGTATTTTTTTACCGTTTTTTCGTTGTAGAACGTCTTTTTGAAGATCATGAGCTTTTAGTTGATAATTTAATGAATTGGAGCAATGATTCCAAAAATCGTGTTCTATTCCTTCAACGAGGTGATAAAATAGCATTATTTAATACTCCTGAAAGGTTTTTAACTGGAACACAAATGGCACCCGGTAGTGAACATGATGAGCATACAAGGTAAAAAAAATCTTTATGAATGCTTTTGAAAACATTTTCTAACAAGATTTTAATTAAATTTTAGAACAATGCTTTTGGATGAATTTTTTGCATCCGGTAGTCAAACAGCAATGGAAGGTCCACTTTATGTTAAAATTGATTCCAAAAAAGTTTGGAAACGTTACCATTTTGTATTGCGTGCATCTGGAATCTATTATTATCCAAAAGAAAAAACGAAATCTTCACGTGATTTATTATGTCATGGATTATTTGCTGGACATGAAGTTTACAAAGGAATTGGTTGGAAAAAGAAACATAAAGCACCAACTGAATACACATTTGCACTTAAAGCACAAAAAGATGTAACTTCTGTGGGTACAGGAAGCTTAAAAGCAGCTCAGCGTGCTATCAAAATGCTTTGTGCTGACGATGCAGAGACGCTTGAAAAATGGATCACTGCCATACGCATTGCAAAGTGTGGTAAACAAATATTAGATAATCATCGTGTACTAGTTGAAGATTTGGCTCGTGACGAATTAGATAAGTTTTCATCAAATCGAAGTAGTTCTATTGGGAGCATAATATCGTCGGTACCTTCTCAGTGTAGTAATGGAAGTGCAGGTAGCGGTGGAAGTAATAGTAACTGTAGTATTGGTAATAATATCAATAACAACATAGCGTCCTCAAATGGGCGATTGTCACGTGCATCAAGCTCTAGCTCAAGCGGTTGTTTGTCCGATGAAAATAACGCATTTGATTCAGATTTTCCAACTGGAACAATTAAGCGGAAACCATCAATGAAACCTAATTTACCATTAACGTCAATGACAAGGCAGCTCAAAGAAGTTGGGGAGACAACATATGGTAATGAATCGAGTCCTACTTCACCGGAACGTGGAGGTACACTAACACGGCGGCATAGCCGTCGACGTAGTGAAGAAAGTAGTGGTAGCAACAATGGAACTTTGAAACGGCGACCAGCGAATACGCGGGGTTCTATTGAAAGTATGAATTCATCAAATTCAACACCAACGCCTACTCCAAGTACTCCAGGCACACCAATTGGACATGGTACACTGCAACATCCAAACTTAATTGTAAACAACAACGTGGTTAATAATAATATTGTTGATCAATCCCCAATAAGTCCATTAGAAACAATGCCATCGTGCATGACAGATTCAACATTTTCATTACCACCACCACCAGAAGATAATGGTACGCTTAGTGGATCAACACTATCATTAGATTCATTACCTCCACCACCTCCCATGAGTGAACTCATGAATGATTTTTCATCGTCACAAATATCATTGATAAGTCTTCCACCACCACCAGCCGAAATAAGACCTGTTTATATTCCACCATCAACACATATACCTGTAGGCGATGTTATTCATCCGATAACACATTGTTTAGTGCCACAAACTACATGTTACAATAATAATAATACAATACCATTATTGGGTATTGATGAATGTGATCAAAGAGAATCGATATCTTCATTACCAACACCACAACCAATTTATGTTAAAACAATGAAGCCATCAATTAAAGCACCACCTTATAAGGCTCCACCACCATATAATAATGGTTTAAATGGTACTATAAATACAGTACCAATTGCTAGCCCAACAGTTCCTGTTAAAACTGTCACGTTTGCAGATTCACCAGTATTGCTTCGACGTAAAGTTTGTTTTGAAGATGAAATTATTATGCAGCAACAACAACAACAATCACCTCGACGTTCCTCTTCCTCTTCATTAGCCAAAGATACACCAGCTCCACCCCCACCCCCAAGAGCCGAAGCTACACGTCTTTCAACATTGCAACCATCACCAAAACGTCTTTCCGATTCAACAGCAAATCCACCGCGTGATTTTCTAAAAGATTTACAGCGTGTTATGCGTAAAAAATGGCAAGTAGCTCAAAAATGTAAATTAGAGCCAGCGACCACACCACATGAAGTGCTTGGCTTTCGGGATTTTGCTAGTGCTGCTGCTGCTGCTGCGGCCGGTGGAGAATTTCGCGATACATCACATTATTATCGTGAAACATCAAATGTTAGCAATTGGGTACAAGAACATTATGGTGGTGTTTCTGTAGACAGTTTATATGAAAATTTGGGAATTGACATGGGTATTGAACCTAATGTTATTAAAAAACGACCACCACCTCCGCCCCCAAAACGGAGCACAACTACACAATTAACGCATCGAACTTAATTATTGTTCGAATAGAAATTTTTATCAACCACTTTATTGTAATTACAGAAACGAGTGCCATAGGCTTTTGTAAACGAAACATTTGCGAATTTAAAAACTAAAAAAACAAACATAAAAACCGAATTCGTTTAAATAATTGAAACTTTTTGAAATCTAAAAATTTAAACAATAAAAAACATTATACGATTTTAAAATTAACAATGAAATATGTGACTGCGATTAATAATTATACATAAAATAAAAAATTTTGATTGAATTTATAAGAAATACTGAGAAATTTACCATAAACAATGGGAAAATTTCTTTTTATATTCTTCGAAAAGCCGGCATATTAAATTAAATTTTAGAGGAAGAAAAATAGGTAGAAAAATATACAAATTTAATGAAAATTGGCTTCTAATTGAAATTTTTGCAGAATAACTAAATAAATGAAAATTTAAATTAAAAAAAAAATGAAAATAGAAAATCTAAGTCGAATTAAATAAAACTAATTAATTATAGTAATAAGTAATAAAAAAATAAACATGTTAGTAATCGTAAGTTGGTGCTTTTTTGAAAAAAAAAAAAATAAGAAAATAATGAAAATTAAATAAAAACAATACATAAATATTATGTAATACGTGACGTGTACAGAAGTATAAAAAAAATGAAAAAAAAATAACTAACGAAGTTTAACTATTAATAATCAATAACTATTTATAAATTTATAAACAAGACAAAAACATTTATAACAACTAACGTAGATTAAATGAAAAAAAAAAAGGAAAAAAAACTAAAAAAAAATTAACATATTGTAATTATTGTAATATTTAAGTCAACTTATATGTATAACTAATCATATGATTATTTATCAGTATGCATTATGAATTAATTTCGATAATTTATTTTTAATCAATATTGTATATTATCGTCAATAATAAGTAAATTTATTCGATGAATATTGTAAAGTGTTCTTTAATTTCCTTGAATCACTATTATGGTCTCATTTTCAATTTGTTATTAATTTCATTCAAGTACTTCAAAAATAAAATATAATTCTCTTCTAATTTCTATGCAATTTCTACTCATTTGGAAAGACGTCTATTTTTTTTGTTATCAATTCTTTAATAAATTTCTAGATGAAATTTTGTATTATTATTATTCTTCATATATACCAATATATCATTAATAAAATTTATTTTCAATTAATTTATATATAAAATAAAGGAATAATATAAGAAATAACTGAATTTTTAATTAATGTGAAACAAAATATTAATAAAGATAAAAAATGACTATTTAAATACAACAGAAAACTGCCCATAATAATTAAAGTAAAAATGAATATAATTTTTGAAATCGTACTTATTCAAAAAAAAAGAAAAACTGAATTATTTATCGTGCAAATGTCCAAATTTATATGCATAAGATTTATAAACATAATAATAAATAATATAAATAATAATACAGAAAATGGTTTCGAAATTTGTTAAACCCAGAAACAGGAATTTATCAACTAATTTCAAATAATTATGAACCAAATTACAATATCTGAATAAGAATTTTCATTTTCATTTTCATTTCCATTTCCATTTCATTTTCTATTATAAAAACCATATTTAAAATTTAAAAATATACCTTCGATGTTATTTATAAATAAAATCAATTTAAATAAAACATTTAATGAATAAAAAATAAATAAATTAATATTTTTAATCAATTGTAATCAATTGGTCATCTCATCTTATCATATTTATCATTAAAATGCATTCGTTTTCTTCTTTTTTTTTTTGATAACTTTTGTATGCATCCGTCACATCATTTATAAGAAACTAGTATAAAATTTATTGAAGATATATTTAATCAAATAAGTGGATTATTGTTATATAACGTTAATAACTTAATAAATGTCAATCAATGTTTTATAGATAAATATTTGAAATAATAAGTGATTTTGATTCTTATATACACATTTACATGAACTTTGATTAAAACATTTTTATAGCAAAATTTGATATCTCTGAAATTTACTCAGCTGTATGAATTGTGATTATTTGAAAATAAATGAAAATATACAATATAATATAGGCTGAAAGAGCAACCCATGAATCTCGTGTAATCCAACCTTTCGATAAAATTCAACTCGGTGATACTTGATTAAATTTGAGTTTCATACCTCAGGTTTCCCATCTATTTAGTAGGGTTTCCTAAAATCTGTATGGAGCTTGAGGCTTAATTAAGTTTAACCGTGTTGAATTTTATGATATGCTCGGGTTACATCAAATTCATGGATGATTACTTTTGTTGATGCATACCGCCCTTAGAGTGTAGAACAACTGCCTAAAATAAATAAATTAATTCGAATAGATCATTTGAATAGATAAAAATGTTCATTAATAATTATATTTATGGCAAGATTTAAATAGATTATTTTTGTTTTTTCTACTAATTACTTAACATAAACTATGGTTGATTTAATAAGAAACCAATAACTAATTAATTATCCGACTGTCTGCAAATAAACCCTATTAAAATACAAAAATATATATACACATGCCAATGGGTACATAAATGAGTGATTATATTATTATAATAATTATTATTAACTATTAATATATTGACTACTAAACTACTACATATTATACTAATTATTAAAATAATGTTATTAACTAATGATTAGCAAATACATAATATGCAAATTTTTTTTGTAATTTTATACAATCAATAATAGATTTTTTTTTTTTTTCATTTTTATATTAAATGTTTGTTTTTCATTAAATCAATGTGCAACAACCAGATAATTTTATATTGACTCAATACAATATAAGAAATTCATTTTATTCTTTATTTTTAAGTGCAATGTATAAAATAAACAGAAATAACAAAATTTATTAAATTGTCATCTTAATAAGTATTATTTTTATTGTCAAATTATATATGGATTATATTATAAATAACATAAATTATTATTATTAAAAATACCGATTATGGACACAATGTATAAAAAAAAAATTATTTGGGTTTTTAATTTATTATAATTTTTTTTTAAATTCATTATTTTCAGATTCGACAAATCAAATTCTATTTCTAAAAGCATTATTTTAGTCTAACATTTATTATCTAAATTAGATCATAGATCATTTAACGGCAATTTGAAAGTAACCCTGCTGGAGGCGGACAAAAAAACATGCTTTTGGTTAAATAAATATCTCAGAATCTTGTTCGTAAAATGAAAAAACTCCTGAAGGAGATAAATAGGAAAACGACCTTAAGTAATCCATTTTTTAATACTCTCCTTGTTCTCAGGCATCCAGCTGAGATCGCTGCAGTACAAATAACTATAATTATTTTTTTATTAATTTGGACGTTAACCACAGGGAGGGGGTCTACAAATCAGTCATACAAAGGCCAAGGTGTACGGGGGATCGAAAGATGACTAAAAATGCTGGACGTTATCTATAGATGGTTTCTATGAATCGAGTTTTGATTGGGTATGGCTGGTGATACTGTTACCATAGGCGCCGACTTTTGCAAAAGAGTACCATGGCAAAAATATTTTTTACGAGCACAAAAAAGGTCTTCATTACACCCTTATAATACAGGGGCTAATTCAAACATATAATGGTTAGGGGCTGTCCATATATTACGTCATCAATTTTTCAATTTAAAAAAAAAGGTCTTTCGTTCCAACAATTAAAGCTAAAAAAAACAAAAAACCGCGAGTTTTTCCGCGCTGTCCCCTAGCTGACTTTTGAGAAACTGAAAAACCATACTGTTTCTTATATCTCTTCCCCCTCGGAACACCCCCTCACCCTTTTATTGCTAAGTTGAACATTGCCGGCTTTTAATATTACGTATTATAATTTTCTTTTTTTTACAATTTTCTAATTTGCTGCCTCTTAAAAAATAGACGTAAGCATACATACATACAAATACATATGACCTACGTTTAAAACCGGCACTTCGGTGGAATTTCACTTTTGAATGTGGTAAAATGAAGCAATGAAAAATCCCAATATACTATTATTGATAATCTTAAAATTAAA
>JAABKK020000511.1:7168-24367 GCA_011634745.2 Catotricha subobsoleta
TACAAGTAAATACAGAAGACAACATATTACATTATAAAATACATAGGTACTATTTCATAGAAAACCACATTAAATAAAATATTTGATGAGCGTGATGCATAATTAGTATTGAATTTTCTATCATTATAATCTGTAATAAGTAAATAGTTTATATAATGATTACTTACTACGCACAAAGTATTTAAGCACTTATTATTATAAACACAAGGAAGTGCAGTTATTATGTTACAAAATAATAAATAGTGAAGGTTGAAATATGATTTAAAACAATATGCCATTCAACTTTATTATGTATACATATTAATTTTAAAACAAAACAAGAAAGTATTAAATAATAATTAACTTTGGTTAAACTATTTTCAATTAAGTAAAACAACAAATAATTGAATGGATTTTAAGTTAATTAATAATAAACCGTTATCTATAATACTAAATTACAAAAGAAAAATATCAACTGACAAAACCGATAATTACATTGGATTTAATGAAATTTTCGACTTTAAAACATAACTGACTGCTTAAGCAGATTAAACATATATCAGATTAAATAATTATTGTGTTCTTTTAAACAGGGAGTCGAACCCAGGTAGTTAAACTGGTTTGAACTCGTACCAGAGAAATCGTATATATGAAAGCCATTTTAATTGTATAGCGAAACCAGAATCTAAATTATTATCTTAAATTAAGGGTACGTGAATCTAAACCAAATCAACATATAATATACTGTTCAAATTGGTTTATATTGAAAGACCACAATGAAAACACAAATATTCAAGTTAAATGTGGATACATCAGTTTAGTCAAACTTAAAATTATGCAATATATTTGTACTCGAATCATTCGTAATTTATCGTATACGACAATGTTCGTATTATTTTGCGTGTACGATGCAATCAGATTTAATTTAAATTCTTCGTGTCTTCTTTATACTCACTAAAAATCCGCTAACTCGAACGAAATCGTTCAAATTCGTAACGAAATGGGTCAAACCATTCTTAATAAATTTTTATATCGAACGATTCGAGTTTGGGGCTCCTGAACCCGACCCTAAACGTTTATTTAGATTTTTAGCTGATAAATATAATAAAACGATTCAATTTCAATTAATTACAAATAATTGATACTTATATAAGGTGGCAACTGTTCCTCTTCGATTCTATCATCAACAAAAAAGAAAAAACTTGCCCATATTCAGGCGTATAAATATTTTCAAAAATTTCCACATTGCCCTCAATTTCATTAAATTTTCAAATCACGTTCCGGTAATCTTATTTCAGTATACATCAAATTGATCACTTATAATCCGACGGAAGGTAAAATTATTCAAATTTTAGAAAAAAAAAAAAATATATGTGTAATGTATAAACAAAAGCCCATGAATTATGATATTCAAGCAAATGTCATAAACTATAAATAGATTAAACAGAAAATAACAAACATTTCAGTTCAAATTAAAATTTGCTTAGTTTTTTTGTTTTTTTTTTTTTTTTTTGTTAACAAACAAAGTCATATAAAATATATCATCCACATTCAAAAATATGCTATACATACAGTTTTATAAAATCTCCAACGTAATAAATAATAAAACGAAAAATTTAATTTTCCTTTTGTTATTTCACATCATATACACATTGTTTACCTACAGGCTACAGACCATAGATACAATAACATATTTAATTTCGGTTTTATTTTTTTGTTTAAATAAAAAAAAAAGTATATATAATAAGCTAATAACATAAATGGAACAATAAGTATGCTTATATCAACTAGTCGCGTTGCAAAAAATAATAATAATAGAATATAAAGAAATTACATTTTTACATTTTTACATTTTTATTTATTTACAATATTTTGCATGGCAGCTTATAATATATTTCTATTCGTCTTACCGCTTACGCGATAAACGATATAAGCTGCACAAAAATTGTTTTTATTTTATTTATTTATTTTTTTTGAATATAACGTATTTTAGTATAAATATTACAAAAAAAAAAAATTGAAATTATAATAATACATATAATAATATAAGTAGTAAAAAAAATAAGAAATTGGAACTAGTGATAAAGAGTGTCTATCGTTTGAATTTGATAATTGTGCTACAGTCAGCCAGGTAAATGTAACATACTTAATTCCTATGGTGCTATGTGCTTGTGAAATGCATAACAAAAAATAATTGAATGTATTAAATTGAAATATAATGTTTTGTGTATAATGCTGCAAAAACCTAAATCCTGTAACAGTTGAAATGATGCGTCCTTATTTAATTACGATGGATATCGTAACATCATGAATAATTAAACAAAGAGATTAATAATAAAAATACCTGAAAAGGAAATAATTAGAGATTTTCATAAATTCAGATAATATTTGTTAAGCAAATGCCATCCATTCACATAAGCCTACTAAGATAATTTGAATTATATAAGAGTACAAAAACCAACAGATCAAAATCAATACAAACGGACGAATTTAAATATCAGCTACTTACTAATGTGAAAATTCATAGACAAGTAAATTTAATATATTCCATTTTTATTAACGCAACAATAAAGATTTATATGCAAAAAAAAGAAAAAAAAGAAAAAAGAAACAGTTTACCTCACCATCATGATATAAGTAGAACACTTTCGATTTGCATGAAATGAAATGAAGCATAAATGATGTTGAAGAGATGATGAAGAAAAAAATAGAAATAAACATCAGTAGAAAATCGCTTACAACTGTACTTAGAAAAAGTTGCCATAATAAACGATTAGTTATAAATACATATATGGTTGATTTGAATACACAGCGCTCAACATTGATTGAAACCAATGTTAAGCTATCAGTAATAATTTTTCGGTAGCAAATCTATATTACACATTCGACATATATTGATATAAATATATACGTCTAACTTCTAAAGTATCTGATTAATATATAAAACGATTCCGTGTTACACGTAAACAAAATAGAGCCGCATTTAAGTTAAACTTATATAAAATGTAAATAAAAATGGTACCAACATCACATTTATAATATCGATAAAAGTAAACAAAAACAGAACATAAAACATGTTTTCATCTTCGAATATTATTGAAATTATAATTAGATAATTTGTAGAGAGTTTTTATCGTACATTTAAGTGTTTGTTTGTTTGATTGATATACAAATTTAGTTTAATTGAAAAAGAAATAAAAAAAAGAAATAGAAAATTTGTAGCAGAAGGAAGTTTAAAAGAAAAATAAATTTAATCTAATCTAAGGTAAATTTATAAGTATTATATGACTGATGTATGCGATACGGGGAAAAAAAGAACATACCTACCTACTTTGCTACTAATGAACGAAACAAACTGATATATTGTTGGTAGATTCATAGATATTTATATTGTCGGACCTGTGTTATTATAGAAGTTAATTGAAAATAATTTTGTTTATTTCATATTAGAGCTAAATTCGGAGATATAAAAACTTCCGTGGGAATTGTTTGTTTGTTTGTTTGTTGAATTGAATTTATAAAATTATAAAAAAGTGTGGATAATAATAAAAATTGACAAGTTTGAACAGAAATACTGTTATGTATATTAACAGTGCTAATGATAATTTTGATTACTGCAAAAGAGATTAAATCAATTCACGGAATTAAACATAAAGGGGAGAAAATAGAAATATTGTGAAGCCTATAAAATGCATAAGTAGAAGTCTGAGACTCAGAGGCCCAGAGACTCAGTTTTTTCATTGAGTGCTCAAAGATTTTACATTTTTTATTTACATTTCACCTACGTGCTAGAGGGTGTATTTTGGACATTTCTACTTTATAAAAAAGATTATTCCTATATATAGTTTTCATCGTAAAATAAAAAAAAAATCCCATCGAATCTTATGACGTTAAGTCGCAGTAGTTAATCAGTGTAGATTAATGTCAAGCTTAAAATCCACTAAATACGTCACCAGAAAAATAACTTATAACTGGCATTTGTATGAAAATAGCATTTAAGAAAAGGAAAGAAAAAAAGAAAAGATGCCACATCTCTACATAATAACAAATGAACAAATTTTACTTCAATAAAATTTCGATATTGACAAACTCTGTAGTACAATAAGTAAAATAAAAAATATAATTACCTATTGATGATTCATAGTTATATTGTCGATAAAATTTTGTTCTATTACAATTTAGGTGATTTCAATATCATACATTTTTTTTCTCATATTTTTTTTTTTTTGTTTAACTTTTGTGTAATTCCAATTAAATGAATGAATGTGAGGTACTAATGCCAAAATGGTCAACACAAGGTGCAATTTAAAACAATGAATAAACAAACACTGTTTGATTTATATTTTTGAATTAATTAAAACAGACAAGGCAACTAAAAAAAAAATAATTATAATAATTGTGTTGCTTCGTGGGTTTTATAAACATTGTTTTAAATAATAAATGTTCATCATTATGTTCAATGCTATGACATTTGCGAAATTCGGTTGTATTTAAACCATCTATGACAGATTTTAAAGATTAAACCATCAATTTTCATGTAATTTTCAGGATGTAAATTGTAAATAATCGTGTAAATATTTCGTTCAATTGATTTAATTTTATTTCTAAGAACTTTGATCTTTCTTATTAATTATAAATTTCTGGCGTTAGCCAAAGGTCAACGCTTTAAACAATGAAATCGGTTTAATTTTGAATTGAAAACGGATAAAAAAAAATATCTTCCGAAAACCAAATTATATGTCAAATAAGTAAACTGTTGTTTATGCACAAATTTATTTTATAGTTGATATTTTGACCTGACCAGTGCCTAAAAAACTACAAACAAACATTTTTACGTATATAAATAATAATAAAATAACAATAAATTGTTTCCTATTTAAATTCCAGTCTGAAAATAATATGTTTGTCTGTGAATTGTGTCATCATCATCATCATCATCTTTCATGGATACTTACTAACCTACCTGGATGCTGTATAAAAATTATATATATTTATTTCAAATTTTTATTATTCGTAAGAAATAGAAATCTAAACAATATTTTATTTCTATAATAATTCGCATTATATATATAGAAAAAGAAAGAAGAAAAAAATAAATAACATTCGTAGAAAGATATGGTTTTTTACAGCTGGTATTCAAGCAAAAATATTTCGAGTCATTTTTTTTAATTGGCTATGACAAAATTCGCAGTAGTAATCTAACAATATTGTATTCTTTTTTTTATTTTTTTTTTTTTTAGTATTATTACTATTATTGTTATTATTTGCGGGTAAAGTAAAACATTAAAATAAAAATTTATTTGTTTGCCTTTGTTATATTTTGTACTGTTGAATATTACCGCTGACCGCTGTGCAAATTTTATATTATTACATTAATGAGATAAAACCAATTCTTTAGGTCATCTGACTATTTACACTAAACCAAAATACTTACATATTTTCAGTTTTCATTTCAAGCATGAACAATTTTACCATATCCAAAATACATATACTTTTTTCAAATTATTAAGTTATAACAGTATTGCTTAATGTTACCGGTAGCATTGCTAAATTTACTGAACACCTACAGTAATATAACATCGATCATTATAATGTCAATTCTATAAAGATTCACTCCATGAATAATTACCACAAAGACCTGTTTTCGTATTTATGTGTGACTCATATTTTGGCAAAAAAATAAAAATAGAATAGGTAACTTTTTATTTTGTTTGAAAGTGAAACTTTTCGAAATGAGTTGTGTTTGAATTGTACACAAAAATTGACCTTTTAAATAATTTATCCGAAATTCTAATATGTTAAAAAATAATATTTTTTAATATTTAAAATTTTATCTCATCTGTTGATTTAAAGTGATACAAGGAAAAAATATTGAGTTTAGACATTCTGTATTTGCTATTTCTTGATTTTTATTTCAAATTAATTATGACCAACACACATACACGTATAGTCAATTACCAAAGAGTATACTCGTACATATATCAATTTTTATATTATAACCATCCATTTGTCCATATAAAAACATATAAAATATTTTATTAATTTCATTTCATTTAAAGATATATTATATTTTCAAAATTTAATAACCGGTATAGTGAAATGAACCGAGTAATAGCAATTATAAAAACTTTCTTTAGCACACCTTAAATGTGTGTACATAAATAATATAATGCTTATAGCTTATATATATTATTATATATGTGTATAGTTTCAATCATATTACCGTTTGATTGTTTATACCGTGCTATTGATGACGATTAGCTATTACTTACTCTACATGACTAAGACAGAATACAGTGAAATCTCTACAATCGAACCACTTTTAGTGTCGATACGAGTATATACCTAATCAATTACAAAAGTGATTCCCTTATACTATATAAACTATAAACTTCGCTTTCAAAGAGCTTTTTTTTGTCGAAAAGTTATATAAGAAACAAGTAAAAATAAATGATAAATCTTAGAGAAATTATTGTTATAGAAAAGTTCACTATTCTTTATAACAGGTGGTTTTCCTATAATCGATTCACTTTGAAAGGTTTTACTGTATACAAATTTTATAGCTCTTGATCATATGTGTTCAACGTGTGTATTTTATACATGGTGATGATGAACGATGATGATGATGTTGAGTGCACCAAGACGCTTTTATTAATAAACATTACATTATGTACAATCACATTAAACACACATATACACTATCAACTTTAAAGTTGCCAATTCGCGAGTAAACTGAGTAATGAATTTCGACATCATATATAAAATGATGTGACAACAGAATAATCGTATATATAACATTGTTACATACAATTGAATGGACTTGTTGTGCTGATCAGAGAAAAGAAAAGTTGTATTGTGAAATTGGTGATAACAATAATTACAGGTTTGTTGTTTTTATTAAGTTTTTGTCGTTTTATATTGTTTTGTTATTGTAAAAGAAAGATGATAAATCCAGCTGCTGATTTGATCTTGTTTAATTATATATATATATATATTATATATTGTTTTCTTTCATTTATTTTATTGGTTGTGTTTGGATATGGTTATTACTATATATACTCATATTTCATCATCATGTAATATTCATTGTTGTACCTATCTATATAAATATGATGTAGATATGGTGTAGTTTGTAAGATGGTAGAGTTGGTATAGATTTATGATGAGGTTTATGTTTTAAGTATATTCATGCACATAATAGTTATATGTATTTATAATAAGCGCGGGTAATGCGTACGAGTGAATGAGTCAACTAAGGTTTATTGGCCTAACAAACAGTATCAGCACACAGAGAAACTAGTTTTTTTTTTTTATTATACCTTTTTTTTCTTGCTTCTTTTTATTCTTCTTGTTTTTCATATTTTTCTTCTTATTACTATTATTATTTTTTATTTCTTCTGTTTAAATTTTTTTTTTTAAATAATACGTAAAATATTTAAAGCCGGTAAAATGTGTAAAACAGAATTTTTTATTGTCTAATTTTTTAAATTAACCGAAAAATTAATGATAGTTATTATGACAAAATGTGGTAAAAGAATACAAAGAAATGATATTATATTCATTTTGACCTTTTCTGTTTTTCGGTAAAAATTGTAAAATGTGTGGAATTAGTAGTTTTTTTTTTGTTGTTGTTAGAATAATAGGATAACATTATAGAATTATTAGTGAAACAAGTATTAGAATGCAGGCAGGTATATTTTTATGTACGGATTTTGATACAGGTTTGTTTATAAAAAAAAAGAAGAAGAAGAAGAAGAAACAAGAATTTTTATAGAAGAAAATTAAATACTTATTGCTTACATATTTAATTTCAACGATATTTATGATAAATAAATAGGGGTCAACATTCCATTGGTACTAATAATGATTTACACCATCAACATAAAAACTTTCTAAAGGACATTTAAAAGTAGGTAAGTGTTGGTTGATATTTTTCGTTAAATTAGTTTTAAAAGATTTTTCTGAGGATAATAAAACTACCTTGAAAAAATTGAATAGAAAATTCACTATGTATGCAATTTAATTTTATCAAAACAACATCAAATATGCTAACACTGCATAAAAATTTCATAAAACTTCAATTTAAATGTTATTATTATTTTTTAATTTAATTTTTTTTTTATTATTATTATTTGTTCTAAAAAAAAATTCCATCACTCACAAAGAATAATAAATTATGATCGCCGACTATTAAATTTAAAAATAATAATAATAATATAAACAACAATAATGCAGACAGATAATACTCTTAAAACATCAAATATTAGGATTGTATATTATTATTTTTTGCGCACTTTGCATCATGTTGGTTTCTGTGAATCTCATTATATTCAAATATGTTAATGTAGATATCGCTCATACAAGAAATAAAGAAAATATGAATACGAAATAAAAATAATAAAAAAATAAACCGTTGTAATGTTGTCATTTGCGAGAAGAAAAAAAACAAAGACAAAATGCATACAAAGCTAAGAATAATTCACGAAACTAAATGTACCTTGTAAATTGTGTAATTATTTTTATTTATATGTTGCAAACAAAGTGTATTCGCTAATAACTGAATAAATAAAAAAAAAAAAACAACAACAACAACAACTAAAGATTAATCATTCAATGTGGTTCTGTTCTGTAACATTTTTTTCTTCATCTTTTTAATATTATTTAAATGAATTTGGTTCCCTTTATTTTATAATTTTAATTATTTAATTTTCGTCATTATTCATTTTAAATTTGAATATCGTGTCGTGCACAAAATAATAATAAAGTTTTTTTTTAAATGAAATTTTATGGTGACAGATAAAGTGACACACTTAAACGTAGAAGCGTGAACAAAAAATTATTAATAATCAAAAAAACAAAAAAAAAAAAAACACAAGAAATTACCCAAGCTTTATCGTTTATTTAATTATAAAATTAATGTACTCCCTTCCGCTTGTCAGAAAATATTTGTTATTCCCGCACAAGTTATATGTTTTTTTTTTAAAGATATAGTGGAAAAACATGCTATACGAGGGATTGCAAAATTTTATACCTTTTATGGTATGCTTGTTCTCTTAAAGCCTAAATTAATAAAACATACTATTAATATATACCCTGGCAATTGGAACAACTATACAATTAGTTTTTGGCCAAGTTATATATTACCTTCTATTGCTAACTAGCAAAGTATAATTTTTGTAATCAGTGATATGAGCAAGAGCAATCCAATATACACCTTAAATAGGTCAGGTATATCACAAAGTAAAATATTTGCGTATAGAAAAGGTATTATTTTTCTAATGCCTTCCATTCTAGCCACACATTCAAATATGGTATTCTTATTTCATCTGATTAGCAATATGTATATAATTAATTTAATTAAATATACGTCACATCACATTTTTTTCAGAGCAAGCAGAGATACAAGAAAAAAAAGAAACAAAAAACAGAAGAAAAACTACAAAATTTGACTTCACCATCATCATAATCACATTAATTATATCATTTTTATTGTAAATGGATAAAATGAGCGACTATTATATATATATATAAAAAACGATGTTTCTTAAATGACCTTGCATCAAAACTCAAAAAGACCTTGATCTAGACACGAATTTTTTTTTTGTTTTCTCATTTTTTTTTATCTTGTTTTATATATTTATTGTTTATTTTTGCATATCGCAGCTCGCTGCCAACTATGGTATAAATCATTTTATTAAATAAAGATAAATTAAGAACAAAAGATGCAATCAAAATAACCTTCAATATAAATATTTGAAAATGTTTTTTTTTTTTTTGTTTTTGTTAGTTTATATGTTATGTGTTAATGTTGAGTAGTTTTTCTAAAGAGCTAACCGCATATAGAATATTATATACTTAGATACAATTATTAGGTGCGGTGTGTGGTAAAATGTTATTGTGATGAATGTTTCCATATATTTTTTTATTGCTTATTTTCAGGGCGCGTATTCATCTCTAGGAATTTGTATATGATAAAAAACTTCATGTTATTTATATAATTTAAAAAAATGCATCACAAGCATCCATATATGGTTATTTATAGTTACCATGGTAACTTTGACTGATTTAAAACTGATTGGCAAGTAAGTATAGTTCAACGATTTTTAGAAAATAATTATATTATACTTACGCGTAAAAACTATATTTTAAGATTTAAGGGTAAGATTTGAAAAAAATATTACCCTATGTCGATTTTGCCGAAAATAGTAGGTATGTTTTTTAAGTTTCAGAGAATTACCCAACCTCGATTTTAAACAAAATAGTACCTTTTGTAGGTTTGTAAAAATTACCCTATCTTACTTTTTCAAATTTACCCCTCCCTGAAAACAAAAGCGTGTGCATCTATGTAAGTAAGGTATACAGCTCGAGCTGAAATTCGCGACTGAAATTCATTTATGTATTTAATATTAATGATTACGGAGATCTGATTAATGTAAAATATTTCCAATTTTGTCTCGCATTGTGAACAGATTTTCGGTATTATTAATATTAACTGAACAAATGATTTTCATTCGGTGTGTTATCAGATCACAATACGTGACAAAATTAGAAATATTTTACATTAATCGGATTTCCGTAATCATTAATATTAAATGAATAAATGAATTTCAGTCGCGAATTTCAGCTCGAGCTGTATTCTTACCCTAAGTCATATACTTATTGATATTTTTAAATGACATTATTCTGCTAAGGGAGCAAATACTTATTATATACCTTGCTGTAGTTCTGATTTATGCTTCGAATAACCTCGATGTTTTTATTGTACACTTGTTCTTTTATTGTTATTTAAAATGTGAGTTCGTTGTTTTCTTGATAAGAATTTATCGCAATACCATATGTAAATATGTCAAATAATACGAATAATTTTCATATTAAAATCAAGCTAGACAAAAACTATTTTATACCGCTTGTTAAAGATAAAGAAATTTTTAATAAGAATCAACATTTCTGTAAGTAGTTTTTAATATAATTTTAATTAAAAAAAAAATGTGATATTAAGAAATATGTGGTTTGATATTGTGTTGAAAAAGCGACTAGACTGAAAGCACAACCTCCAGTTAATAATTAATTGTGACTAGCATTTAAATATGTTTGAAGTACTTTCCGAAGATATTTTCTTATTCAAATTTTAATATTAACCGTGTGACGTAAATACCTGCATGAAAATATTACTATTTTAAAATACACTTATAAGCTATAATTAATGTTAAACTGTGTGTACAAATCTTGTCATTCACACAAATAAATCTTGTGTTGTGTATTAAATTTACTTAAATTTTTAGCTAAACAACAATCAACATTATAATGGAATTTGCATCAATAGCAATAATGAGGAATTTTTTATAAATAGAAACACTGATTGTATTTGAATTAATGTTTTGCGCGAGTATGAGAGTATGCATAGCGATGAATAAATACATTCTACACATTTAACAATTGTATGCATTTGTTTTTTTTTTTTATTTTCATTATTCAAATAGGTATTTAATTTAAACATGCACAAATTGTATGGCAAATATGTTTGGATCTATTATTATTTACTATTTAAATCACTTATTAGCTTTAACAGCAGCTCACTATAAATTACCCAACCTAAAAAAAAAAACAGCAACAACAAATAAATAAAATAGAAAAAAGACAATGCAAAATAGATTATTAACTGCACGTAAACAGTAATTTAATATTGCCAAGGTCAAAACTTGAGTGCTATGTATAGAGTTTTTAAAATAGAAGTTAGTTAGTGTTAGCCTACATAATCTTATATGAAACATGTACCGCGATTCCATAATATATATTTTAATATTATTGATGCTAATGGACAGGGGAACAAGTAAACAACCAAACCATATTATTATATTATCGTTACTATTTTTCTATGTGTGCACATTTCATATTTTCATGTTCATGTATTATGTAGATTTAAGGTAAATATACAATTTATAAAAATAATACAATATAAATAATCAACACTCAACAGACATCAACATACAATTTAAACCTGTACCGATTGCAAATCAAATAATTTTATAGTGCAAGCACTTTGAGCACAGTAAAAATGGATGTTTCGAATATTGTGAGGTAATTGAAATAATCGCATATTCAGTTCAACAGTAGTTTAAAATAGTGATGAAAAGAAACATTTTATCATTTTGTACACAACATATTTTTTTATATTCGTATATAGTTGGGATAGTCGAAAACTTGACCCATTAGATTTGGACTCATTGTGATTAAAAAAAAAATCATCTGAGGCTTACTTTTTGAAAAAATCAAAAACAAATCTCCGCCGAGCTTTACTGGCAAATGAATTATGTAAAAATATAAAAAGAAAAAAGAAACATCAAAGCAAAATATGGTTTCTATTTCAAATTGTATTCCCTTATCTCTGAATCAATTTAATAAATAATTCCAATGATGGTTTCCGAGCAGCCGAAAACTAATAATTTCATGAACAAAATAGACTGAACTAATTATAAATAATTAGTACCTGATAAAGATGCCAATTGAATAAAATTTATTTGTATTGTATGAGGTCGTGATGTGATACATAATTTGAAACAACAAAACCAGTTGCGTTTAAGGTAACACATAAATGTTTCAAAATGACAAATAAAAAATAAATGCGCAAAATATTATTACGCTCAATAATAATATAAATGGAGAATATCTATAAGCAACTCTAATTGCATTTCATTGGTAGTGGTCTCGGCTCACAATAATAATGCACTTTACATTTTATTGATGTTTATGCTTACCTACTGACAAGCGCACCGATATATTTACGATTCAATCTTGCATTCAGTATTATATAATTATTATTTGTTATACAATTCATCGTTATTATTGTTATATAGGATTTCTGTTATTATTGTTGTTTGTTGTGTGTATGTGTGCTCTTGTGTACGTTATACCTGAGTGTACTTTTCAACAATAATAATTCATAATAAACCTTTTTGAAACTAAGGCACACCATACACTTATTAGCAATATAAATTATATAATGTAATTGGTGCAAAGTGTGGTTATGGTTTTCGTTACGCTACTTTGATTTTGATTTATTCATTAGATATTTTTATTCCCATATTTAGAGTTTTGTCGAATGACCTTACTAGGTCACTTTGTTTTGTTTTTCTGCTTTATATATTTATTTTTTTCATACAATTTTAATGGATTATTTAAAAAAAAAAAAAAAAAATTCCATTCATTCATTTTCCTTTATCTTCTTTTTTTTTCGTAAATTAGGTATTTCATATTGTACAACATTTAATTCTAATTGAATTTTGAATAATTAGTAGGATTGGCATATAGTGCAAAATAGTTTCTGTTCTGTTAAATACAATATACCTAAGTAATAAATAAATATATTTCTTTTTTTTTTTATATTTCTCTTTCAAATAAATGCTATTTTGATTTTGTGCTGTGTTATCGTATAATGACAATCGTGATGGCATTTTAGTTCATTTCCTCATCCGGTACATATGTTTTATATACACATACAATCCATATATTATTTGGTGTAAGATCGCAATGGATATAACATGTTTGTTATTTATGGACTCACATGAAAGTATGTTAAAATGTGATAAAGCTAAATGTTATGTTTACGGGTACGTTTTTTTTTTTTTTGCAAAAGGAAATTGCCATCTTTGTGCAGTATTTCTTTTTCCTTCTTTTCTCTACATATGATCTGATTTCCTTTTATTGCAAATTTCCTATATATTTTATTTTTGATTTTGTTCAAAATGTGAAAAAACATTTCTTATAATAGAATTATAGTATATTTTAAGGGTGATCGGTATAAAATGACTAGATTATTAAATGTAATTATGTTCAATTATGCTCACATTGATAATTGAACGATAAACATTAAATCATTGAATCATTTTACATTTCACAGATATGTTCTTAAGACCTCTTTCATTCCATTTGATAAATAATTCTGTAATAATTATTTCATTTGATGATACTTCCATTTAATGTTAATTCTTTGATGGAGCCTACTTAATATAAAATGTACAAAATTTATAAACATTATTAATTCCACATTCTGTCTTAACATTACATTTTTATTTCAATTACAAAGCCGTCAAAACCCGGTATATATCTACCATATTTATGTTTAAAAAACAAAAAAATGTTTGTTGCTTTTTTAATTATATAACAAATTTTATTTAGTCATGAATTGATATACAATAAACAACATCACCATGCGAGTTTTATGTATAGAGACGGTTATATTTTTACATAAATAAATGTCTAATTAATAGGAGGAAATTAATGCATTTCATGCAGTTGTTTATATACACAACAAAATATTGTCATGTTTTATGTTTTTCGTGTTGTCTTAGTTGATTTTTTTTTTTTTGTTTTTTCATCAAAATACTTTCGAATTTTTTTAAAAATAGACAGAAGTACGTAATGAATATTTAGTTAAACTTAAAACATTTGAATTTTTTTTTGTTGACATAGGTGTTGTTTCATGTTTAGTTAAATTCAAAAATATGAAAAAAATAATAATAATAATAATAATAATAATATATATAATGAACTGAGCAATGTTAAGGCAATAATACAATTGTATATTTATACATATTTGTTTAAATTTAAATACGTCGAGCCATTTACCAATTTTTACGAAAAGTGTTAAATAAATTTGCAATGAGAATATAATTTTGTTTAAATTTACATTTATAGCTAAATTGATACATAGTTTGGAGTAAATAATTATACTTTAGATACAGTAAACTCTCTCTTAAAGTACGATAAATGAAAATCTCTCATAAGTGAATAACTTTATGTGCGACGGAATTCAATGTATTATAATATTTAATATTTAATTTACACACTTTCAAGAACATCAGTTTTAATATCGTCCATAAATTTCTTTTCGAAAATATTCTTTTGAAACTGTCGATAAAATCCTTAGAGAATCCATCAGAAAATAAACATCTTTACGCTTTCAATACTCCCAGAGCCACTTACTCATATATTCAATATCAATACTTGACAATTTTGACACTTCAAATTTAATAAATTTGTATCATATAAACACATTTCTAAAGTGAAATGAAGAATTTACTGTTTCTATATAGTATTTATATTTAGGTACTGATACTTGTCATTGCCAAAAAAAAAAAAAAATCAAAATCTCAATTGAATTTTATTTTATAAAACTATTCTACTTAAAATTCCGACATTATAATTGCAGCCAACACAAGATGATCTTTAAAAACTAAAAGTGCTTTAAAATGTAATTTCAAAGTTTTTTGTTTTGTTTTATTATTTTTTCCAATTTAATTTATATATAACACATTTCGGTTGTATTTAAATGTACCTATATAGTTAATGGTCAGAATGTGTTAAACTTGCGTGTTATTATATTAACGAAAAGAACCAAAAATTCTATTACACATCATTTTAATAAGATCTATTCCAGGAAATATTCTTTTAATAAAAACAAAATATATATATATATATTATATATATAAATATAAATAAAATAAGAATATTTAACTATTTTATCTCTTATGCTTTGCATTCCGATTAAATAATAACTTAAAGATAATAGGCAATTTAAATTTAATTTATTCTTAAATTTTTTTCGCATATGAAAAAAGAGAGAGAGAGATAAACAAAAAATGTATAATTTATTTTATCCTTTGATTTATTTTGTGTTCGATTTTTCATTTTGATTCTAATTTCTTGTTATGAAATGAATATAAAGAATAAAGAATATATCTACAGTAAATCCTCTCTAATCAGACGATGTCGCTTCAATTTTCTCTACTATTTATAGCCTTCTGATTCGATTAAAAGAAATCGAATTTAATGGAACCCCATAGATAAAATTGGTTTTAATTAGAAATAGGTTTGATTACAGAGGCTTCACTGTATATATTTTACAAACACAACACAATGACTTCATAATACACATCGCTACTACTGCAACTGAAGCTGATAGGTTGCATGCAAAGCTATATGGTGCGCTTTGCTGATGATGTGACCGTGAAATTCCCAAGAATATGTTTATTCATATTTTTCAAACAAAAGATGAAAAAAAAAGAAGCTAAATTAAAAAAATCTTATGATGAACACATACAATCCGTACACATACCATACCAACTTCGTTTGTTTTCGATATGCGTGGTTAACACTTGAGCTGCAGTTATGATATATATATAGTATACTTCGAAATAAATAAATAAAAATAAATAAAATAACATAAGTATACAAAATATATGAAATAAAGGTTTCTAGCCAAGCTATACGATATTGTAATAATCAGATATTCAATCGATTTTGATGTATTTCACAAAACTCAGCATTAGATTTTATTCAAGTTTAGTCATTTTTTCTTTTTTCTTTTTTATTAAATTAAAAATCCAAAAACGACCCAGAAACTGTTATCATGCAAATGCCACGTATGGCGTCGTAGAATATAGAAAAAATTATCATATTATCGAATCATTGGCAAGCAAAAAAAAAGAAAAAACCAATAGACATGAATTTGTTTACATTTTTAATGCTAATTTTTATTTATCATCATGGTTGTCATGTGATTTTTTTTGCAAAATGTCTGTTTCTTTCTTGCTCTGTTTACCTATTTAAATTCAATGTAAACTTTTAATAATTCTATTTTCTATCGGTCTTATTTTAAGTATGACAGTGTGCTTACCCAAAATTATAAGATAAGGTAACGATACACATATTTACAATTTGATTTTCGATTGAATATCTTTCTATCATTTTAAGTCTATTGTTTATCCAACTGTTTGTAATGGAAACTGTATGTGTCTGACGCCAAGCACAAAAATATAACTACTTAAACCGAATATTTTTATATTACGATTTTTTTTTTTTTTTCATTATTAAATTTTCTGAGACATGCGCGTCACGTTCTAATTCTTTATATTTATTTATAATAGAAAAATGTATACATTTTTTTTTTTTATTTTATTTTTATTTGTTTTTAAATGTGCTTACAAAATATTTATTTATTTTATTGAAATTATACAAATAATTCTTTAAAAATAAAAACGTTATGATCTTCATATTATGCACTCTAGCTGGTATTATTTTGCTAAATATGAATAGAATTTTATAGATTAATTTTTTAGTACGTAATAAAAAATCAATTACAAGCAAGACTTGAACATTGAAATATAATAATGAAAATATTTTATACCAATGTAGTCAATAAAGTGAGCGAGTGAGCAATTT
>JAABKK020000522.1:0-30725 GCA_011634745.2 Catotricha subobsoleta
GCTTTAAAAAAATGTGACACATTTTTCAATACAAAATCCAAAGAGGTTTCATACTATGTGTACTTGTACTATGGTGTTACTTACCAGCTTTACCATCATTTTATACTATGATTTTTACCAAGGAATTGAAAACTTTCGTCTTCTTCTTCTTTATATTAGGCACGCTACATTGCCATCATCACATTTGAATCACGATCATGTTATTAATAAAATAACTATATAACTTTAAATCATTTGTAAAATGAACATAAATATATATAAATGAATAAAATGTTTTTTTTTATGAAAACTAAAATAACAGACAAACTTCAAACAGAATCTGCATCTTTTCAACTTTTCCATGAAAACGTTTCATGGAAACTTTACCAAAATTTTGCGTTTCCGGAAAATTTGGAACTCTGATCATATTAAAGGCTAATAAATAATTCATGGGATTTTATTCAGTTTTTATTATTACATGCATGCATATTTTAGATTATGGATGCAACAAATACTTATGGTATCATGTAAATTTTAAATTTGTACTGACTATTCATTCAACCTACCCTACATTTCCATTATCATCATAATCCTGATAGAAATGTTGATAGTAGTAACTTTTGACAGAATTTCTATGGCATATTTGTCAAAAGTTATTACGATCAACATTTCTATCAGGATTATGATGATAAAGGAAACGTAGGGCTATTCGTCCTTCGAGTCCTTCATGTCAAGTTACTAGTAACTTGTGTGTGGTATGGGCTTAATGAACAAAGATCAAAAAATTTCATGATTTTTATTTATATTCCATACCTTGTCTATGTGGTGTATTTTTGCTAATTAAGCTACTTATACAAGAAAAGCCGAAATGTTGTTTATTAATATAAAGCAAAAATCGTTCTCCACTCAACTATTTAGAAATTACGATTTGAGCGGAACCGTAACGCTAATATGAAATGTCAACGTTTACTATAAAATTAGATCGACAACAGTAATTTATTATTAATTATAGCATGATAACAAAATATAGATACATACAAAGAGTTGCAGTAAGCAGTTTTATTAAATACCATTATTTCTCAAGTTTATCTGTACTTGTCATTATTTGTCATTTATAATTTTCAATTAGACGTAAATTCATTTGATTAGTATTTTTTATAAAGTTTTCTTGTGGGTTGTGACATTCTTTCAATTGAGCTATTTCTGTTTATTTTTGTTCTCATTTTAAGAAAATGGTACGCGCCTGGTATATGGACAAAGAAGAAACCGATCAAAGATTAGAACATCATCGGAATCCACCAAAATTTGTATCTGTCGAGGAACTATTCAAAAAAACTGGAGTAGAATATTTTCAAGTAAGTATACGTAACTTAATCATAGTAAAATTATTTAAAGCTGACCGTAAATTAAATTACCATCCATCATAAAATGTTGATTATTAGATTAATACAACAACATATAAAACGGACGGAATACTAGATAAAATACGAGAAGATAGAGGATACTCATATGAAGATGAAGTAAATATTGATAGAATATTTTTAATGTAATAGAAATCTAAATAATTCTAATATAATATGTAAACAAACAATAATGTTTCAGATAACTTGTTCAAAGGAATGTTTACCAGACTACAAAAACAAACTGAAAACATTTTTCACTGAGCACTTACATTCCGATGAAGAAATTCGATTAGTTATTGATGGGTCCGGTTATTTTGATGTTAGAGAGTAAGTGTTTTACTTTGATTTTTAAATTAGTTCATATTGACAGAATGCAAGAAATGAATAAAATAAATTCATGAGGTTGAAAAATTTCTAGGTTGGTTTTAAATCGTGACAAGTGATTTTGTTTTTTTTTATTGCATATTGTTGTACCTATAATAGATTAAAATCGCTTAACATACGCAGATTACGCTTTTTGACAACCTACTCAAATATTACAACCAACAAATTTGCTGGTTTATTTGTTTGTTTGTTTGTTAGTTTCTTTTTGATTTACGTATTGGTTTGAAATTGAAATACTTTTTTTTAAACTAGATAGTCTTTTGATCTTTGAAATACTTATAATATTCAATATTTTATCAGTAATATAATTTTCTACATTCAGAGACTATGTTTTAATTTTATTCTCCTTCTACCCATTACTAATTATATTTATAGTGGAGACGATCAGTGGATCCGAATCGAAGTAATTCAAGGAGATTTAATAGTTATTCCTAGAGGCATTTATCACCGTTTTACTCTTGATAGCAAGGTAATTATAAAATATAATAAAAATATTAAAAAAATAATTTCCTTTCTTCGCTTTATAAATTTTCATTTTAACTTTAATATTTATTTCATTATTCCAGAATTATATAAAAGCTAAGCGGTATTTTATTGGTGAACCTGTGTGGTTACCATATAATCGTCCAGCTGACGACATGGATGTTCGTCAAGATTACATTAAAAAACTTTCAACTGGGTATTATCAATAACTGGTTTAGTAATATTTGTACATGTAAATAATTTTGAAATATATTGTTTAAAAATAATAAATACAAAAATAAAAACAGTTTCCAATCTTACTTAGATCTTAGATACATAATATATTCGTGCTATTAAGCGGATATACATAATTTAAAACTCTTCCTTGATTTCTTATCACAATATTATCATAAAAAGTAGGATATTTGATTTAAATGAACTCAGGGAGGAATGTAAAAGAAAATTCTTCTATTATGTATAATGTATATAAAATAAATGGAAATTAATATATCGATTCTATGTATTTTCATGTATTTTCGTTCTCGCAACACTTATAAAAATATATGCATTTCAAATGTATCGCCTTCTGCATATTTTTGGTTTGTATATTATTTAAGGTACATAAGGGTGATTAAATTCATAAGAGTATTTATTAATTATTCAAGATAGCGAGGACCCGATGTCCTAAGATATGTCCATAGGTATGAAGAGTAAAGCGTGTTACTAGAAAACGTATATGTCACACTCTTCACACCCATGCGTTTATTTTTCGCACCACAACAGCAACAAGTTTTACTTTTCGTACCTATGGTCCTATGGACAATGGACATATCTTAGGACATAAATTAAAAGATATTCATATTATATCCTTATAGTGTGATACGGCCCTACACAAAAATACATTCTGATTATGTGGTTGAGTATAAGATAAGATTAATTTGGTAATTCGCCAGAACTTCGCATATATATAAAAAGAAAAGAATGATACTTACTTTTCTTTTAATTGTCTAATATATTTTTTATATGTTAATTTATGATTGCTTTTACGCAATAAATCTGATGTATTAGAAAAGCTAGAAATAATTTATTTGTTAAAATGTCATTTATGATAGTACTTATTCCATTTTGATTACAATTTAATTTAAATTAGAAAGAATAAAATAATTAATTTACACGCTAAAAAAAATTTAGTGATGACAAAATGTCTAAGGTTTTAGTGAAATATTAGGATTTTATGATCACCACATTTGAAACTCATGCTGATAGTTTTTTAATCATATTTTTTTTTTACTTATGTTATGGATTAACTATTAGGTGCTATCAAACGATTTGTTTGAGCTCGCAGACTTTAACATTACCGTCAATGAAGGGTAGGCACTGATGATCTCCTACGATTAGTTATTATAGTGCTTGTTGTAGACCTACTTTAAATCTTATGCATTCTCATTTCATATTTTAGAAACCAAAGTATTTGATTGTGATGAAGATCAGCACTCAGAACATTTAAAAAGATGTACTGAATACAAGTGTCAAGTTTTTGATTTATTTTATCTCAAACTATTTACATTTTAAATTGTATGGTTAGCGTTAAATTATTTTTTTGTACATTTGTTATTAATGTAAGTAAATTTATGAATAAAATATTGAACTATATTTTAATCGCATTAAAACTTTCTTTTATACCTGTAATATAGTTTTATATCTATTATCTATAAACAATAGTTTTCATTTTATCAATTTATGTCTGTTTAAGTCATCTAATCGGTAATCAGAAATACAACTTTGTAATCTAGAGGCGAATCGCGGTTGATAAAAATCAATGATTTTTTTTAAAAACAAATCAAAAAAATCGAATTTATTTGATTTAAATCAAAATAAAAAATTAAATTAAATAATATTGAAAATAAGAAGTAAATCGAGTACAAATAAAGAATTATTTAGTTTGTTACTAAATAATATAAAAAACAACACAAAGTGAAAACATTATATTCAATCATTAAATTATTTAGTGATTTGTTTCCAATTTCCAAACAATAAAAAAAAAAACAATATAAGTGGGCAAATATTCCCTAATTTCCAAAAATGCACACACGAAAAAATATTTGACAATAAAAATTGATTTAACAGAAGAATATCCAATGAATTATAGAAAATTTTTAGTAAAAAAAGTTGTGTTTAACTAAATTCGTGTCGGAAATTTCTTGAACTAAAAGAATTGTTTATTTGTTTTTTTTATTGAACAAAGCATGTGTGTTTGATACCTAACATAAATGTATTGAGGTCTTTATTACTCATTCATATAAAATAAGTAAATGGTCTTACTCACTACAAAACAACTCATTGCTCATTAGTCACTGCGAATAGGAATGACGTTTATGTTTATATTTTTATTATTGGTTTTAATAAAACAATAAGGAATTCCCTTACTTGTGATCATCAGAATATATATATATATATTATTTGTAACGCAGTAATTAAACAGATTAATTGTAATTATGGCGAAAATGGCTTTTCAACACCAGGCTGGCACTGCCATGGAGTGCCTTAGTGTAAGTATTTTCTATTTTAATCAATGAATTAAATGATGAACATTTTGAAGTACAATTGTTTACGCCTTAATTGGATTTACGCTACATATAATTCGAATTAGCAATTTTATATTAGATATTTTCCATTTTGCAGATTCCAATAACATTGCATAAAGAAATGGATTATGATGAGGATGGCCGAGAAGTACTTAAATGTGGATTTAAAATTGGAGGTGGCATTGATCAAGATTATAAGAAAAGTCCACAAGGGTACACGGATTATGTGAGTGCTGTTTTTTTTTTAATTATTATTATTTCGTTTTGTTAAACTTTCTATTCAATTGTCTATTCTATAATAGAAAGTACACTACAAATTTATTCCATTTACTATATTTCCGTTTATATTTTGTACTACTATATGGCATAAATTGATACAATATTTATACAAAACGTAATATTTTATTATACAGGGAATCTACGTAACAGATGTCCATGAGGGTAGTCCGGCATCAAAAGCAGGACTTAGGATTCACGATAAAATATTGCAATGCAATGGATATGATTTTACAATGGTCACACATAAAAAAGCTGTGAGCTACATTCGAAAAAATCCTGTTCTTAATTTACTTGTTGCACGAAAAGGCGTTACTTCAACATAAGAGCATTAGTTTAGTATTTACCTCGACACTCCAATCTACCTTTTAAAGAATGTTTTTGTTATTTAAATTTAATATATTATACAATAAAAAAAAAAGAAATTTGTATTAAAAAAGTAAATTTTGATTGTTCTCCATTACAGTCTTCGATTTATAAGTCTGGCAGATACTAATTACACTGGAGTACAACCGTTTTCATATACAAAAAAAAACGGCCTTTTATATATCATATATAGTGGTCATTTGCTGTATTACTGACAATGAATATATATGAAGAATTTTACTATATGTTAAATATTCCCATAAACCTGTGTTAAAATTATAGTATTCTAAAATTATTATTGAATTGCTTATTTGAATATCAAGTAGCTATGGGTTATGTATATATTTGTTTAATACAATTGTTTAGAAATCTATTATATGTATAATATATATTTTTTTTATAAGTAGGTATTTTTATATTTTATGTGAGAATTTACTACACACGCAATTATAAAATATCTTCAATAATATTTCTCGGGACATAAACTAAACTTTGGCAGCATCAATAAGCATATACAAAACATATTTTAGAAGTAAAATACTAAGCAAATCTGTGAGTAAATATGTACGTTTAATGAAATTCGTAATACGTAAAGCCTTTATAAATTGCTTCTATATGAATATGAATATCGTCGTTGATCTGGCATTAGGTTAGGGCTATCTGCAAATGTCACGAAAAGCATTTGGTGCTATCTGCAAATATTACGAATGGCATTAGGTGCTATCTACAAATGTCACGAAATGCATACGCAGCTATCTGCATATGTTACGATGAGCATTATACACCCTTATGCATTTCGTGACATTTGCAGATAGCACCTACCACCTAATGCCAGCTCAACGACGATATGGTATAGATTTTGGAAGACTATTATCAAAATTATTTTTGAAACAGCTACATAGTGACTGACATTTGCAACACTATCTATTGGGTTAACACCTAGTTGTATGAAGATTTTTCTTTGGAATTTCTTTTAAAAATGTAAGTACCTATGAAAGGTCACACTCATTTTTGTTGCTCTACATTTTGTCCATACAAAGTGTTTTGATATAACCTCTTTTTAGGGAATTTGTAAAACAAAGCGTACAATATAAGCTATATTTCTTTTATACCAAAACTGGTTAAAAAACCAAAAAACTTTCTACAGAAAGCCCCATTAATTTTTGATGCTCTAAAATCCCACCATAGAATTTTTTTCAATACAAACCGTATTTAGGGTAGCTGTAGTAAAAAAAATAATTTCAAATTTTGGCGATCATTTCCGCTGTGTGGCATTTTTCCATAATGCTCTATTAACTTTGATAATGTTCTATTGTAGTCAAAACATAGAAATTAAGAATGCTGGCTGTAAAAGTAAAATTGTAAAGTGGAAATCGGTATTAGTTTCTCTCAACCGCAGATTTTAAAAATTTATATTTTATATTTTACATTAGATTAAATTCTATAATTTATTCATAGAAGAATTTAGTTCTCCAAAAACTTCAATTAAATTTTAAACTTCTGTGACCACTTGGATATTTAATCATTTAACAAAATAGAGTCCATAAAACTGCTTATAATTCAAATAGAAAAATATAATATAAAAATTAAAAATAATATTATTTTTGTTGAAAGAACTCTACATATTTCTCTAAAATCTGGTAGCATTCTCTCCATAAAAGTGTGAACATTACTTAATGCCGTGCATTACTGTAAACAATTTCATTTTGTCGTTTGTTACTTAAACACACTCTTTTACAACGTGTGAGTTTGCCACCGTGAGACGTCATTTAAATAGTTTCATTTAGAAACTTGTCTTTTCAACTAGACTGGTGAATTTTTTTAATAATTTCTTGATATTAAATTAAAAAGTTTTTATTTAAAATCATCAAAATGACCGAAGAAGACGCGGTAAGTGGTTTTTTTGCCGACAGCATTAATTAAAAAATTGTTTAAAATTGGCCATTGTAAAAACACATTCACAAAATACTAAAAACGAAATGTTGCTGTCAAAATGCGAATTTTATTATCAAATGTAGACAACTACAACTAAATCATTGGATTTGGTATGACCATTTAAATTCGATAAACTAATGGAAATTAATTGAAGGTATTTTCATCAAACATACCGAGAGTTTCATTTTGTGATTAATTCAATGATATTTAATAAAAATAAATCTAGTTTGGTGGTCTAATATGTTTGTAAGATGATGAAATCGATTTAGAACTTTATGCTGCAAATTGCAGTTCCTTGCTGCATTCCATTTTTATCTAACTACTTCAGTTTTAGTTTCATTTAAAATTATGTTTAAACGTAAATTACTTCAATCGTTTTGGGATTCGATTTTGTCAAAGATGAAGTTTTTTTATGTTATTTGTGAAGAATTTTGATTTGCTACCTCAATCTGGTATATTGTCAATGCGTTAACATAACCTATAAATGTATATAAAAATAGCATATTGTTGCATATAACCTCATCTTATATTACCAGCTGTGTATAATTTTTTTTTGACTTGGTCATAACTAGTGGTTATCATCAAAGTATTTATATATTGTTTGTTTTGTTAGTAGCTGCATTTTTTCTTGTATGCAAAACATATTGAATATTTATTTTGTGATTGTGTATTATTCCTTTATTAAAAAGCAATATTAAAGATCTTAGTATAATTTTTAAATGTTGTTTCAATCATAAAAATAATAAATATGAAATTCGTGTCTTCAAATATTTTTTTTTTTTTTTTTGCTTATAAATTGATCTTTGTCGTTTTATCCATGCGTCCAGACATTTTTATAAAATTGTTGATCTCATCAATATTTATTGTATATAATTATACATCTAAATTCTTAATGACAAATTTACCAAACAATAATGATTAAGAACGTTGAAATGTTTATATAATTTGTTTCTTCAGCTTTTTGATCCAGCTCTAGTAAAGAAAAAGAAAAAGAAGAAGAGTCCATTTGACTTAGATGCGGCTTTAGCAGATCCATCTGAAAATGCAGATAATGCTGAAAAAGAAGATTCAACTAAAGAGAATGATGGTGGAAATGATTTTGACAAGAATTTAGATTTAGAAAGTTTCGGAAAGATAAAGAAAAAGAAGAAGAAACCATTCAATTTAGATGAACTCGATAATAATCTACCAGCTGAAGTTGATGAAAAGAAAGAAGATACAGTTAATGAAGGTGTCGGTGAAGATGCTGGTAATGTAGAGGATGATTATGATTTAGATGTTGATTTTTCAAAAACAAAGAAAAAGAAGAAAAAGAAGAAGGAATTGGATGAGCTGGTAGCTGAGAAATTAGAAGAGGGTGTTCAAGCCCAAAAAGATAGCGGTAAATTGAATTGATTTTATTCATTTTTAATGTAATTGCATTTGCAAATTGTCTTAAAATATATTTTTAAATGTAAATTTCATGCTTAGCCGAAGAAGGAATATTTGTAAACATCGGTATAAAGAATATTTTGCTCTAGCAAATTGTCGATACCTAAACATTTTTCATTTTTGTGTACTTTAATTTCATTAAACACTCATTTTAATCATTTTCTTTTCTCTCTTGTTTATTTTTTTAATCAATAGTTGAAGATAGCAGTACATCTTGGTTTGGTTCCGATCGCGATTACACTTACGATGAATTATTAAAACGTGTCTTTGAAATCATATTAGACAAAAATCCGGATATGGCTGCTGGGCGAAAACCAAAATTCGTTATGCGTCCGCCACAAGTACTTCGTGTTGGAACAAAGAAAACTTCATTTGCAAACTTTACAGATATTTGCAAGACTTTACATAGGTAAGTGTAATATTTTTAAATAATTAGCGGTATATAGAAATATATTTATAATATTTATGATTTGTTTTTAAAGACAACCGAAGCATTTGTTGGACTTTTTGCTTGCTGAATTGGGTACCAGTGGGTCCATGGATGGTAATCAACAGTTGATTATAAAAGGTCGTTTCCAACCTAAACAAATTGAAAATGTTTTGAGAAGGTAAATTTACTTTATTTATTTAACTATAGTTTATTGTTATTCCTTAAACACTATTTCTTGTTGTAAAACTTAAATCTAATTATTAATTTATCAATATAATTTGATTTCGCAAGTATTTTGAAACTATTTTATTGCAACATCTACCTGAAGATGCGCTTGATTATTTAAATCTTCATCCCAAAATTAATTTATTACTATTAAATATTAATATTTTTTTTTTTTATTTATTCGTTTTAGATATATTAAGGAGTATGTGACCTGCCATACGTGCCGTTCACCTGAAACCATTCTTCAAAAAGACACACGTTTGTTTTTCTTGCAATGTGAATCATGTGGTTCTAGATGTTCAGTCGCTAGTATTAAGTCTGGTTTCCAGGCTGTTACCAGTAAACGTGCTGCTATCCGAGCAAAAACTGCTTAATACTAATTTAACAATTAGAATTTTTTGTTTGTTTTTCATTTTCTCAATTAGGTGCAGAACTGTAAATTATTGATCGAACTGGGAACTTTTCGAAATTTTTTAAATCTAACAAATGTGAAATTTACTTTCATTGATTATAATTTAAATTTATTTTTTAACCAATTTGAATTATTATTGAACGTTAGTATTTCATCGGGTATGATAAAAATATAAACGTCCATAATGTTCGTAGAATATAAAACAGTTTTATTAAAATAATTTAATCTTTTGATTTTAATCTGTATCTAATTAAAAATAGTCAAATGAATTTTCTAAATGAAATCTTTGTAATTCAATCAATATTAATATAATAAACATTAAATTTTCATGATCGCATTATGATCATCAATTATTTAAATTTGTTTTTACATATATATTCTCCAAAATTGTTAATCGCCCCCTAATCAATATTTTATTAATTTTATGGATTGTAATATAATAGAGTTAAGTAAGTATGTTCAATGCTCATTTTGCCTCATTTTATCGATTTATCAATTAAATAAAGGATAGTAATCGTGAGATTTTGCTTCAATATAAAAATATTTGCAGCATTTTAGAGTTTTGGTTTAAATGAAATATTACATAGATTTCCACTTACAATTTTAACATTTATATATAGCACTTTTAAATTTAAAAAAAAAAACATTTTCAAACATTTATATATCAGAAAATCACTAGTGATTAAATTAGTTTTCAGTTAATATGTATAATAATATTAAAATGCTTCTTTCTATAAAAACTAATTTATTAATTAACTATTAAATGATAACGTGAGGCGACTACTAATTAGCAATACATAGCAATGAATTTTCTTATTTAATTTTAATACTAAACGTGGTAAGTGGCAGCTATTTATAATTATAATTAAACAAAAACGACGGCATAAGTACTTACAAAGTAACAAAATATTCAATTTTACTAAATTTATTATAAGTTCACGAACACGTTAGCGTGTCAACGATACCAACTATTCTATAGAGAAAAAAAATATATATATCTTTGCTTTGATTTTTTTTTTTGCACTTGACAATAAAACAATGCAAACAAAAGAAAATAAAAATTCTTCTAATAATATTTAATTTATTCAGTTTTATTTTTAAGTAGTTTTCCTTTTTGTTTCTAATAACAGGTGTCAGAATCGGTAGTTAAATAAATAAATATTCATATTTACTTTGTCGGAATAAATTATTGAAATATTAATGTTTATCTTGTAGATTACATCATTTTTCTTACAGGTTAAAATAATTTATGCAGGGGCGACCTATGGTTTTTTTTTTCATGCACGATTAATACAATGTAGTAGGGATAGATTTATGCAAAAGGTGTCTTATTGATAAATCTATTTATACATTTTTTGCTCAAATATTGCAGTTTCTGGAAACAATGTTTATGAAATATTTATTCTAATATTCCAAGTTAATTCCATTTGCTATACGTATTTCATGAATAAAATAATTAAATTAATGTTATACCAAATTCTTTTATTTTAGACTCCATATTTAGAAAATTATCAAAAAAATTGCTCGATATTTCTTAACTATGTGGTGAATATTGAGAGTTATACGTATACAAAAAACATCTACAAAAATAACAAAAATTGTGTTCGCTTTACCTAAAAATAATGCTCCTTGATGGTCAACCAATTTTTTTATTCACACCTAATTTTTTTCATATATTGCTGACATTTTGGTGTTAACTCTAAAATGACAACGCTGCAACAATTCTGCTGTGAAAGCCACTCCAAAATCACTGCTAAATCAACTTAACAAACTAATCAGCTAAAATGTAAACAATGATCGTAACGAAAACTGGTCAAATATGCTCTCTAAGCTAGAACCAGGTGATAAAAAATTCTGGCGCATCACCTAACGTATCAGAGGAAAATACTCACGAAACATCGGAAAATTGCAAGAAAACGATCAAGTTCTATTCACAAAATGCCATTGCAGATACTTTCGGAAAAGCGCATTTATTGACAACAGATTGCAAACACTCGATTGACATAAAAGTAAACAGATTCAACAAATCTCTGGTCAATGATGCTGAAAATACCGCTGATCCATCAACATATACGTCTCCAACTGAAATCAAAGCCATCATTAAGAAGTTGAAAAAGTCGAAAGCTCCTGGTCTTGATGGTATCCGAAATCATTTGTAACTGACTGAAAATTCACAGTGTGGAACCATAAATATACCAGTTGGTTTACCTCAAGGGTCGGTGCTCTTACCAATACTATACTATACACAATATACATCTCGGATTTCAAAAAACCAGAAAACTGTGAATTAACATACTATGCTGATGACACCGGTATAATTGTTGAGGGTAAGCTGACAAAAACCATTATCAAAAAACTTCAAAGTGGTTTAAAAACCTGCAATAAGTATTACAGAAAATGGAAAATAAAAATGAATACAGAGAAAACATAGGCGATATTTTTTCCATTTAATAAATCACCGAAAAGAAAGCCATTAACCGCACTCAAATTTGAAGAACGCATATCAAAAGGTTGCAGGTGGTGCAAAGCAAAAACCTAAAACAGATCAATGGACTGCCCTGGAGGTTTTCTACCGATCAACTGCATGAAATGACTGGTTATCCAACAATTCGAAATCATCTTCAACTATTGGCATCAAACTTCCATGACAACTGCTCCAACTCAAATTATGAAATAATAAGACAAATCATTACTGAATAAACTTTTCTTTGTTTTCAAATGATATGGATATGGATAGAAACATAGCTGGCCTATATTTATATTTATATTTACACCTTTGCTGACTAGTTTTAGTATTAAGTTTTATAAAAATTATAAAAATATTTTTTGCTTCATATAAAGATTTTAATCATTCATTTTCCTTTAAAAATTTCTCTATAATTAAAATTATATTTCTAGAATAAAAATGTTAGTTGCTGTAAAATTTTAATAATTTTATCTCACAAAAAATAATATGTTAATAAAAAAAATTGATGAATAAAGTTAAAAAAAAAATAAAAAAAGTGTTAACTCTAAATTTGATATATGTTTGCTTTCAGATACTTTTAGCATCATGTACTTCGATTCTTCAGCATCAGATCAACTGTATTAAAATTGCATAAATTCGATTGAAGTTGTTATTTTAAAAATATAATATTAAAACCGATAATATATTGATAATAATTGTGTTAAATATATCGTACCAATACGATTAATTTCATTAATTATTTAGTCCCTATAATTCACTCCCAGCAAACATTAAAGATATAACTTACATGTATTTATGATATTGCTGCTGAAATGTTAATGAATAGTCTCTTCTTGAACGGTTGAAAAAGTTTTTTTTTGCCCCCTTTTTTCGGGTGGTATTGCCTTCTCTTTTTTTTTAAACAAAAATGAATTCGTGTACGAAACATATTGGCAGCTTGCTTTATTTTGTTTTATATAAATAAAAAACAATAAAAGACATGTCTTAAAATATCTTTAAAAACAATATGATAAACAAAACAACTCTGATTAATGTATTCAAGACATTGTTATGCCATCAATATCTGTAGTGTATAACACCTTTCTTTTTCAATATCTCTGTAATAATTGCTACAGATATCTGTAAAACATGTTTTAATGTCTTATTTTTATTCAATTATTTCCATGTCCCCTTAAAATTTCAAAAATCAATGAGAAAACACCGCTTTGGGAATAAATAACATTTATAAATTGAAAAAATAGGAGAGTCCCATGGTTTCCATAGATCCGCATGGCATTATCAAAGTCTTGAAAAAGTATATAGTATAAAACTATACCAAAAAAAGATAAAATATGGTATAAAAAATATACCAAAAATGAAATCTGGTATAACAATATACCAAACTATTATTTATTAATAACAAGCTACCAAAGATTTGGTACATGGTTTCACCTATGATGATGATAGCTTCACTTACCCTGCGGAACACCAGATATTACCATAGAGAGTTTATATAAGGCGTGTTTGATTAAAAATCCGAGATAAGTTTAAACAACTTTCAACACACTTAAATTTATTATTGTGGATCAATGTCATTAATTTTGTTTTAATTTCTAATTGATTTTGGATAACATAAAATAATTAGTTAATCAATGAGAATGATAACATTATTTAATTATACATAAAAAGATAAATTTTAACTCATCGAAAGTTATCCAACTTTATCTTGTATATTTAATCGAAGACGCTTGTAGAAAGATACGTTTATGCGCGCACTTGAAGTCGCTTTACATTTGACGTCGGCTTACATTTAATTCACGTTTATGCGCCAAATGTAAGGTCACCTCAAATGTAAGGCGACTTCAAAATAATGTGGCGTTTATGCGTTCACAGAATTCTATTTTAAAATATTATTATTTATCACATAATGTTCTGCTATAATAACATAATTAATTCTTATTTGTTCCTAATTGTTTTTATCAAATTATTCCCTTATCAATATCAAATGTTTTTGGGATTTCATTTCTAAAGTCGGATCACATATAAAGTGGGTTGTTTATGCGGTTAAAACAGTTTGAAGTCGCTGTACATTATAAAATGGGTAAATCTGTGAAATCGTTTTACATTGTAACTCGCATTATTCTGAACTGGATTTATGGAGGTGTTTTTGCGCCAAATGCAATGCGACTTTATATGTAAAGCAACTTCAGACGTGCGGGCATAAACGTAGAATAGGAATAGATTCAGAAATAGAGCGAATATTAAACATTATATAAAACATTTTTGGTCATTCATTTATTATCGTAAATCTGTCCAAATTAAAAATTGGATACTTTAAAATGTTTCATAATGGATACTTGCGTAACATCAAACTAATTTAAATTAATTTAATTTAATTAAATGTGTCAGTGTAATTGTTCCAGCCTGTTATAAATGTGTCCATACTCCATATTTTCCAAATTTTTAAAAATTAGAAGATATATATTTAAGCGTTGATTGGATTCTGTGAATACAGGTATTTATTATCACTTCTGAAAACACAAAAAAGTTTTTTTTTTTTCACTATTTAGATTTACCCTTTATAAGTAAGGGGCATATTTCGACCCCGCTCTTCCCCGTTCCGGACATTTTACTTCCTCTCGTCCGGTTTTTTGTCCTATTCCAACTCGGAACCCCTCCTCCCCCCTTATTCGGACGTCCTCTATGGACGTTCCGTAAATAATAATATCTCAGTCTAACACTAGCATCATTACCCTATAATATTTTAAATTAAAAAAAATTAGTAGTTCAATTTTACACAAACATAATAGACATCGTTACAACTAAACGAACCTCAAAAGACATAATATTACATTATAAATAATATTATTACGTGGTGAGGTAAATTTAAAAGGACAAGTAAATATTTTATTTTTCACCTCGTTGTGGAAGATATTAACATTTTTCAGTTTGATACCAACTTTGGCTGTTAAAAGACGCGTTCGTATATAAATAAGTACGTTGTGTAATTGCGTGTGCAATTAATGTTTGATTTTAAATTATGATAATAGCGAATTAAATTCGTTTTAAAAATATTTTTTGTTTTTTTTTTTTTTTTAATAGTTAAGTTAAGCGTTGGAGATAAACTTTTTCGTCGGCAGCATTGTATGCATTTAAATAAAATTGTGCATGACTGCTGTAAAATCCAAGCGACTTATAAAAAGCAAATTAAAAAAAAATAAATAAATATTTTTTGATAAAATATTTTGCTTCTTAGATAGCAATAAATAGCGTGCCATATAATAAAATAATATTCAAAATTTATCTTAGTTCAAGTGAGTTGAGTTGAGTTTAACTTTGAAACATTTTTGACGTTAATTTTTGTTGTTTTTTGTTTTATTTTAATGAAAGTGAATAATTTTTTATTTTATTTTTTAATTGGCCTAAATTTTAAATTCATTTTTATATAATTTACTGCTAAAACTATAAAATGATTCGATTTCTTGCGTCACAAAATATTTTTAATATATTTTTGTTTTTGTTTTTTTATTTAAATATTTTTTTTGTTAAGTTAATTGCTTATTTTTTTTTTTTGTTACGACCCTTTAATTTGTGAAGCCTGTCTGAAGTGATTCATCGATTAAAGTTTCTGCATATTAGCGTATTTAGAAATGATTATTCATAATTGTTACAATTAATGCTTGTCACTTTAACCAGTTTTCACTTTTATGATAATTTATCATATTATGCAGACTTTATACAAAAGAATTATTTAAACGATGAAATTGAAATTTTTCTTCAATTTTTAATAAATTATTTACTTAAGAATAATTTTTTAAAAAGAATTTTGTAAACTATTTGAATTTATAATTTTTGTATAATTCAAATTTTAAATAAGAACAAAACTTGTTAGTTTCATTTAAGTATATTCCATTTAGCGTTTGTTATTTAGCTTAGTACCATTTATGTACTTATTCTATTAATAATCACAAAAAAGAAAAAACAAATCATATGTTTACACAAACGTATGACAATCTAAAGTCAAATATTATATAGCCGTTAGACTTGTTAGCTTGTTACTTTGCGGAATGTCTTTTTTAACCATTTTTATTTTCTGTTCATATATATATATATATTTAATGAGATTATATCATATGTGCACAGTCATTTGCATAGTGATATGTCAAGAATTTAGATAAAAAGCATACTGACCTGCATTCCCATAAATAATTATTTCCAAAGTAACAATAATTTATTTTTTATTCTAAGATTCATGAAAACAAGAACGTATACTTACATATTGTATCGATATTAGATTATAGATATTGTTCCGTACTTTTATATAGAAAAATTTGAAAATAAATAAATTAAAAACTAAATAAATAGTAGAAATATTTGAATATTATAGGCTTTTTCATGTTAAATAATAATCTATAGTTATGCGCGCGAGTGTTAATTTAATTTGTTTTGCTTATGAACAGAAATTATGTATTTTTTTTATTTATTTATTTTTATTTTTTTTTATTTAAAGTGAACGAAAGTGTGACGAATTTATAAGAACTATAATATTTCATGAAATAAGTTTTATAAATTAAAAAAAAAAACAAAAAACAAAAAACAAAAAAACATTATATGTATATAAAAAATAAATATTATACGCATACTTGATGTTGATATAAAATATAGATTGACATATTTTATTAATCTTTGAATACACACTCTTGAAAAACTGAAATTATAATAATTCGTTGTGTGGTTTTTAATATATTGGATCGGAGTCAGGTAGAAAGAGGTATTATTGTGTATTATTAAAATTAATAATTTTTTGGTTTCGCTTTGTCAGAGAAAGTTTTTACATGTCATGTAAGTATTATTATTTCATTTAATATTTTCAGTTGTTTTTGTATGTTTATACATAATACGTAGATACACCGATCCAATATGTTATGCAGTTTTGTTTTATCGTCTCTGGTCGATTCATTCTCTTAAGACTATTGTCGCGCTTCTTTTTAGTTTTAAAAGTACCAATATTTACTTATTTTATTTTATTTTAGCTCTTTTTTTTCTCTTTTTTTTTATTTGTTCAACGACGCCGATGATTTTTGTGTTTTTATGTTTTTATGTATTCACTTATTATATTTGTATTGAGATCCGTCCCGCGCAAATTTTATTAAATTGTTTGTTGACAAATAGTTGTACTTGGAAATGTTAGTACTTTTAGGTAGACGTCAGACTAAATATTTTCAGCCTACTGCAAATAATTGAATAAAATTAACGGCTTTATGTTTTATTTTCATCTTTTTATTACGTTTAAACCAATTAAATAAAAAGCCCCAAATTTGTACACGTTATAATTTGTTCAAAATGAAATTAAAGAAATGAAATAAATGTTCAGAAAAATATTTTGTAATATTGAACATCATATACTTAATTGATTGAATAAATAACTTGAATAATAAATAAATTTAAAATGTTTGGACAAACGAATAGATGTTTTAAATTTAAATTAATGGTAAATTCATTATAATGAGAATCTGTGATCATCAATACTGAAAAAATGATATAAATAAAAAACGAAAAAAAAAAAAACGTTTCAACATTACATTTCCCTTTCAACACAAACAGTAGTAATTATTAGTTAAAAATACTTGCACATGCACATTGCACATTGCACAATGCATAATATATTGCATTGAAATTACCATTCAATAAATATATACAAAACAAGAGAAAAGTAAAAGTAATGTAGGATAACATTGTACATATTATTATATCTCTCCTACCTACGTATGCGTATATTCTTTTATGATGTCGTTTAATATTCTCAGTTACAACTTATTGTTAATGTCATATTTGGAGATAGTTTTGTTTACCAAAAACTTTAAACTTTAAAAAAGTTTAATGATTATATTTAATGAGAAAATTTAGGTAAATTCTAAGATTAAAAAAAAAAAAATCACTAAGAAATTCTGGGAAGTACATTTTTTTGAAAATGAAGTAAAAAAGAACTATAAAATATTTTAAGACTAGGTGATTTTTAATATCAATTTTGCTACGATCTATTTTTAGTACCATGGTTAGGAATTAGGATGGTCCGTTTTTTTTTTTAACTTTTCACCGTAGTCTTGCATTTTGCCTCCTGATTAACGTACAGATAGCATTTTGAAAATACCATGAATCTTCGATGCGATTTGAAGTATTGTAAATTTGTATCGTTACAAATAATTGTATTTCTGTATTATCCAAAGAAGTTGTATGCTAAAGAGGTACAGAAAGGTTTAGAGGTAGAAAGTATGAAAGAAAAAAGTCGATCCACTCTAATAAACATTTTTCTGGACGTCATCGAATTAATTTTTATTTTAAATCTTTTACGCACCTACGCTTAAAATGAAATGTTGCAATTCTAGATAGATATGTTGAACATTTGAAATTATATATATATATATATATTTTTATAATATACAAATTCTATAGAAAAAACCTAACAATGTGCCAGAACCCGTGCAGCATAGTAACTACTTACATACAGTATTTTCTGTGATTTTTGTTTTTATTATGCATTTAAATATTCATTTGATAAATTACAACACATTTACTACTGACTAAATTGAAATTTCATTTGACTATAAAATATATGTTACACCTCTCTATATTCTATCTACGTTGATTTGTTATTTATTCATTGGTAATATATTATTATTGTTTGTTGTTTGTGTTGTTTTTGTTTACTTACAACGACCGTACAATTACCTAATAGTTATTTTATTAATGATTTTATACAAATATTTATAATTTTCTAAATTATAATTCAATTTACACATCGTTGTAATTGGGTTTGTAGGCAATTATGCGCTTTATAAAATGCATTTTATTTATGGCCATTCGCTTATGTTTTTTTTTTCAATAATTTTCATAATTAATGTTAATTTATTTTTTATTAGAATTAATTCTTTTTCGATTTAATTTTTAAATAATTTTCTTTTTAAATATTTACTTAGGTATTTCTATTATAAAACAATATAAAGTGTAAAGTATTTTAATTGGGATTCGTATCGTTTCGAATTTTCAATTTACTAATTCTTATTAATATTTGATTAATGTTTTTTCTGACAATGTGAAGGGCACAGAGCCAATTTTCTTATTTTACATTTAGTACATAATTTGTTTAAAAATAAAGATTGCAGAGGAAAAACGACGGGTGGTTATTTTATTCTGTTAAATTTGTTATTATTATCATTTGTGCTTAAAAAAAAAATTATAACGAATTACCTAAAGACCTAGAGGGCGTCATAATAATGTTAATCAAAGCCAAAAAATGTATATAGGTGTCTCACAAAATCTGTCAAATCAAAATTGATTAAAGACAATATCTTTGTGCCCGTTTCAATATTGTTGAGCTATAAAACTCAAAAGAAATGAATTACCTGCGAAGCCCCTCATATAGTCTTAGTTCTGAGTGATTCCATTATTACATATTGAAAATTTTCATTCATTTTACTTGCAGTTGTGAAATTTTAGGACGTCAACCTGAAAAAATGTTAATGTAGGGCCCCATATTTAAAATATATTATTGGCAGCAACCAACAATTTTAAATTTCTCGTTCAAGAGTCTCAACGTCTATTATATCTTAAATTTTTTTAAAGATGACTAGCTTTAGATTTAGAAATTTATCATCACTTTTCGAGTATTTACTTAATTGCTTAGCTATTCCCAGTAGTATTTTATTATTATCAATTTGACAAATAAATTGATAAGGATTTCAAAATAGTTATAGATGAATGTTGTAAACAAGTTCTATATTAATATAAACATAATCATTGGCAATGACCTCCGGTAATCACAGTCTTCAATTTTATTTAATACATTCCAAACTACAGGAAAGGCATTGAAATACCATATGACAGTTTTTTTTTTTATTATCATAAAACCGTATTGTTCGAGAATTAAATAGTAATAAAAAAAACGTATGATTTAACAAACATATATCATTTTAAAGATTAAGTTTTACATATTACATCATAAGAAATGTATTCAATAGAAATATGTATTTGTAAACGTGAAAAAGTTAAATAATTATATCCCCAAAGTTCCACGTTCAGTAATATATAAATATGCTATTCGATTTTTCTTGTTAGAGGTTTATTTGTCGCGTATTAAACAAATTTCGAAATAAGTAAATGTATTATTTCTTGCTAAAATCACAAAAATTTGAAAACACTGTTTCTGATTTCTTTTTTTTATGAAATTTATTTAACATAAGTTCAAGATTAACGAGTAGAGGTTCGCTTTGTAAACAAATTTACACCTTTATTAAGAACCATGTGGTTTTATGTACCATTATAATCAAATTTAAAATAGAATAATTATTATGCGCTGAATTATGTATCGTGTGTATTAGATCTTATTATTCACAAGAAATAGTAGAAAAAAATTCTGTGAATTAAAAAAAAAAAGAAAAGAAATGTAAGCTAAAAAGTTTATAGCAGGATGCGGTTTTAAACTTAAACTTGTTACACATCACATCTGGTGCAATATGGGAAAATCAAATTTTAGTCAACAATTCGTACATCTCAAGGCTTCGTTGTTAAATAATGGCATCAATAAACCTCAAAATTCCCATATTCATACTTAATAATCAAATTCAAATATTGCAAATATATGAACACGTACCAATTTGTATTGCCCGGCTGCGAAATGTAAATAATAATAAAATTTAAAAAAAAAAATTGTGTATTTCGAAAATGCAAATAAAAAATAAATACAAAATACCCATAAACCACAATTTACACACTTACTATATATAAAAATGTAAAATATTTATGGACTATTTAGAAAATAGCAGTTATGTAATAAAAATCGAAAACTTTTATTTTTATAAAAAAAAAAAAAAATAATAATAATAAAATAATGTAAATGCACATGAAATTCGAGTAATACAATATACATACAATTACTAATTGCTATAAAACCATAAAATTTCAACATTTCACAATTTATTTATTATCAATTGAAGAAATTATTTCTTATAACAATAAAATTATCTTCCGATTTTTTAAGATCACACTTATTAATTTAAATTTATAGTAATATTTTGGGGCAAATCTTTCTTTTATGTTAATTGAACATATATTTCTTACCTTATTCTGTTCCTTACATTTCAACAATAAACTCTGGCCGGCTTTGATTTTTTCTGTAAACGTAGAATTTTAGAATGACACCCAATAAAATGTGTTGAATATATAACTTTCGAAAAATAATTAGACAAACTTGAGAAAAAGCTAATCATTAATTAAAATTGTTTAATATTGGGAGGATGTCCAATATATAATATATTTAATATATTCCGGTTGACCGGGTTTTCAAATTTCTCGAAATTTGGAATGCATATCCGGACCTGCTCAAAATATTGTATTTGCGGTGGATAATAAAAGTACCCAAAATTTGGTGCTTATTTATTTATTCAAACCTTAGTTTTAAAGCGTTGCAAATTTTCGAATTTTTCCATGAATTAATTTTTATCGATAGAGTTTAAAGGAATAAGGATGAAATTTGAATCGTCTATTCAAAATATTAATTATATTAACATAATTTTTTTATTTATACTTAATAAAAGTTATATCTTAGTACCCAATTACGATACAGATTGCGTTCGTTTCTACTTTTAATCATTTACAATAAATAATGACTGAATTCAGTCTTAAGATATTATTAGATATTACTGTTGCTGTCTCTTGTGCAGCGTAGAAATTCTACAACACCAAATACCAATCAAGTATTAACACATTGTAAATTATTGATTCCTAATGGTTTTTTTAAAATAGATAATTTTCAAATATGAAATTATTTACATGTGGAAATAAAATTTCAAGCACATATCAAAAATAAAATATTTTACCTACTGTTTATAATCTAAATTATTATAAATTCTAATTTAAAAACATTATTACGTTAAATGTTACGCGAAAACACGAGTTTTTATAGTTTCCATAATAGTTATTATGTATCAATTTTAGCGTCATGGTAAGAATGTATAACACAACAGGTAGGCAACACACATTACATTATGTTCAAGTTCATGGTTGTTATAAATATGAATAAGACGATTATATTATTAGTAACAACATCAATATCATTTTTGTTATTTTTTTTCCCATTTTTATAATGTATGTATGAAAAATTACATTATGGAACTATATTGGATGACACTATCTATACACTTATATAGTTTTTAGTTTTGCCCACTTACATACATAATTTTTTTTTTATTACATTTATAAAGTTAATGAAATTTGCTAAAGCATAAAAGAGAGTGAAAACGAATTAAGTATCATACGATATTATTAAATGTGCAAGTATATATTGTCCTACTGCATCAATATTTATTATTTATGAGCTTATGGTTTGCGGCAATTTAATATTGAATAAGATTTCTTCAATATTTCAGTGATTTTAATGATGCGGTTAAAATATCGATTAAACTGAAGACAAATTATGCGGTAGACAGCGTACTAAATTGAAATAGGAACTTATTATTATTATTATTATTATTTTTTTTTTAATATTAAGTTGTCTGAAAATTTTCTTTTAAAACGTAAATAGGCCTTAACCTTTAAAAATTTCGTAATATGATCGTGTCGCACATTTTTACGCAATAATCCAATGCATATTTATTTATTGATTTTTCTTATACCTTATGGAGGTTACATACCAATTACAACATCATTTTGTATGAGATGGCAATGCAGCGAAAAAAAAATATTAATTAAATAATTGTTTATATATTTATTTTAATTCATTTTTAAAAAAAATGAAATATAGGGATCGTCATTCACTTTCTTTTTGCTTTTTCACTCAGCATCACCGTTGGACGTAGAATAGAAATGTCCTCAAGATATATGGGTTTTGGTTTTTAGCTGTTTCGGTTTTCGATTCGACAATCCAAAACAGCTCCAGACCAAAACCGAAATATTTTGATGTCGTCTTAATTGTGCGTGTAACGGAGGTTCAATTATCAAAATTGGTGAAAATATACGTGTTTACGAAAAAACAAGTAGTTTACCAATCCATGGCAGCTTGTTTTTTTTTTTTTTTTTTTTTATATAATTCGTGTATTTCTAGTAGTCGTACAGAAATGTATAACACATGAAACTAGGATGAATCGGTATCATTTTATTCGAATGATTATATTTTTTTAAATATTATGCATTTGTTTACCATATGCAATGAACGCCAAATACAGTATGCCTTAGAGTAAAAGAACCAAATTTCCAATTCCATACATTCTGTATTAATATTATTATTATTATGTATTATTATTATTATTATTATATGTTAAGTCATATTAAATAATCATTTTATTTCCATATTAAATATAATGCTGATCTTTCAGTGGCTATAAACAATTCATTTTCAACTTTTTTTTTTGTGATTAATTTGCATATTGGTATAGAATCCGAAACGTCTGAATAAACATATTTAAATGACCGAGAGCCATTTATTCATAGTGTATCCAATTAGATAAATTTTTGTTTATTTACTTGTGTAGCTTAGCACTTGTTAGTAGTGGGGTAATTACCGAATCATTTTGAATACATAATAAGATTTATGATTGTGCTTTTATTTGCATTAGTATTCGTATACATAAATCGAATTAACTAATAAATCTTAATTATTAATATTATTATTTTGTTAATTAAAATATACTTTGATAATATTGTTTATTATAAATAGAAAAGCGTTTCAATAATTTATCAATAATAAATTATTTTTGCAGGCATTGCCTTTTAAATATTAGACTTAATTAGTTAAGAAAATAATCAGCTTAAACAAATTTAAATTTTTGAGGAAAATTCGAAAAGTCAGAGAAATTGTGATAATCAACAGTTTGTTTGCTTATATATCTTTTTAGCATGAAATTTATTAAAATATGATTATGAAATATTTGAATTATGTTTTTTTAAATTTATTTTTAAAAAGTAATATTATAAAACTATTATTCAGTATTTTTAAAAAAAAACTTGTTTTTGATTCCTAAAAATTGATATATATTTTTACAAAGATTGTGATATATTGGAGACAATTTAGAAATCAATTGCAATAACCGTAATAAAGCTACTGACATAAAGACACGGTTTCAATTTTATTTTAGGTGCAAATTTATTAAATTAAAAAAAATATCATCTAATTATTATATAAACACTATTTGAACGAATGATAAAATAAAATTGTATAACATTTTAATAATTCTGGATGAACAATAAAATATTTGAATTTCTTCTTTTCAGAATGCGGTACAGTATATTGTTAACATTCTGTGCTAGTATAAACATATGTTTAGCAGCTGACATATTAATGGTAACAATGGGTGGAACGAAATCACATAAAATTCCATTTTTAGAATTAGCCAAAGGATTAATTCCTAGGTAAGAACTATTGCGTTTTCTTGTTTCTTAATAAATGTATGCGTTGATATGAAAATATATAATTTTCAGAGGACACAATATAACTTTTCTAAGTGGATTTCCAGCAGATTTTTCAGTAAATGGTTTGCAAGAGATAACACCGGCAGGTTTAGCTGAATACATTCAAAATTATACAAATTGGGATTTGGTGGGAACACGTATGAGTGGAAAATTACCTTATACGCTATGGGATATTATACGATATGGATTTGAGGTAAATGATAAATAACAGAGTGCAACAATTTTGAAAAAAATTGTTGGGATTCGAACTCTATTAGCATCGTCAGATAAGTTTTTCTTTTCTACAAATTAATGGTAAAAACCGTTTTCCTGCAATACGTCCAAATTCTCTTTGTTTTTAATTTTTAGAGAAAAAGGATAGTGAACTTGAGTACTTTTTTTCTTTTAACTTTTTTTTTTATTATGGTAAGTACCTACAGAACTTAGTTTTTAACCCATCAATGGACCTGTCTATAATATATAGGTATAAATATGGCTGGACTATATTTATATTTTTCTCCGCTTGACTCTAGCCTTAAGTTTTAATAAAGGTTTTTACTTCATTCATTTTCCTTTAAAAATTCAAAAATTTCATATAAATTTAAATATGTTTCTAATAATAATGTCAGTTGCTGAAATTTTTTTTATAATTGTATCTCACAAAATGTATTATGTAAAACAAAATACTTAAATGAATAAATGAATTGAATTGAAACTTAGTTTTTAAAAAAAGAAAACAATGTGCGTAAAGTTTTATACGACTTCATTTTTGTAAGAAAAAAAACCAATACATATACTTGATTTTTTTCAAAAATTTTCAAATTTCTCAAAAATGAAGTAAAATGAAAAAAAAGGTACTCAAGTTTACTATCCTTTTTCTCAGACGCAGAATTAAGTCAAAATAGATAGGTTTTGGTCTTGCTCTTGGTTTTTTTTAAGACGTCGGTTTTTTTTTAAACGAAGTAAAAAATGTATAAAATGAGAATTTCGACGTGCTTTAGGAAAACGGATTTTACCCTTAATTTGTATTTAAAAAAAAAACCTATCAGACTGTGCTAATGGAGTCCGAATCCCAAGAACACTGTTTCACAGTGTAATTAATGGTAGAATACACTTTTTATCATTGATTTAGATGTTAGTTAGATAATTAATCGAAAAATAAATAATATCGAGGACCTCATGCCATACAGGCAAATAAATATAGGATTTGTGCAATTCATACGCCCCTATGGCATGAGATCGTCAATATGATCAAATCACGTAGCTTACCAAGAATCTGTTGTAATAATATTAACTGTTGATTGCCTTGACAGAAATAAAAGAAAAAAACCTAATAAACTTTGGCAATTTCTTATTAACTATATATGTTAAAAACAAAATAAAACACATGCAAAATATGTAGCTTAATTTATGTACTTATTTTAAATCATAGACTATAGAATTTTCTAATGAAATCAAATAAATACAAGTTCTCTTCTCAAGTTAATATATATAATATAGTATAGTATACTATTATACTCAGTCATTTAATATACAATTTTTAATTAGTAATATAAATTATCTGTCTGCCTAAGTATAGTCAAAGAAAATGAAAACATCTTATAGTGAAAAATACATGGTATAGCGATCGCGTAAAATTATAAATAAATTAAAAATTTAGAATCCAATAATAAGTGCATATTAATTCTGTATGCATATTGCTTTTAAAGATCCACAAGAAAAATAAAGAGAAAAAAAAACTGGTTTGTCATAATAAGTGTGAATGCAAAGTTTTATACAAAATTACCTATAAATAGTAATTAAATTTTATTTACGCACATAAAAATCTGTGTCAAACTACAAATTATTGAATTGCTTTTTCTGGTTGGTTCTTGCTATTGTAGGAGCAAAATTTTAAATGAAAGTTAGGCTTAACGATTAGGTTTATATTCTATTGAGGATTTTAATATAAAATTACAGACGATGTAAAAAATTAAGAGAATGAAATGCATGAGAGCGAGTGGAATAAAAGATATATAAACATCTAAAGTGCGAAGAGCTTATCATTCTCTTAATTTATTTCAACATCTGTATTCTGTATAGCTAAATTAATTAAGAAAGATTTAAGGATTTTTGTTTGTTTTTCTGTTCAGAGCATAACTTTTCCATGATTTACGAATATTTGTGACCTAATAAATTGAATGAAATTAATAAAAATTGAAAAATTATTTATTTAACTCTTTTTTTTTAAATTAAAGCGATATAATTTAATATGCGTCTTCAAATTATGATCCGAAATTAGTTTTATAATTATTATAGAATATAACGTTATCTTTCATTTTTTTCGTAAGTAGATATGGTAAATTCGTATCTATAGTATATATATATCTATTCTTAAGTCAAAATTTAAGTATGAAATAGTGAAAAATAATAGATAAAATTGTTTGAAAGAGAATTACAGTAGATACAAAATTTATTGTTGTACTGCTAAATGCGTTACTTAAGAACATAAGTTAGTTGGCACGAGATAATAAAAACTAACCTCGGATTAGTAATCGAATGCGGTTTAATTTTGAATTCAGACGTGACATTACTCAGATTTCTTAATTACAATATAGGTTTCCATTATAAGTATTTACTACTTTACTAGTATAAATTCAAAAATAATTGATTAGAATTTTGATTTCAGTTTTTTATGATGCATCCAAGTTTTTTTAAGTTTCATATAAATAATAAACCACTCCTAAAACACAGTAGTTAGGAATAAATTTATATTTTATATACCTATTTAAATATGTACATAAATTGAAATTGATTTCCATTTTTAACTTTTAGTTTGTGAAACAATTAAAATTATATAAGTACTCGCAGTTCTAAGTACGAAAGAAGTGTCAAATTTCATGGGAAAAAAACAAAATTCGAGGAGAATAAGCGAAGTTTGAACATAACATTTTTGTAAATTACATTATTTATATTTAACGCGACCTTATGGTCAAACTCCGCTTATTTTATGTCGAATTTAATTATTTTTTTGAATCTTTTACGTTCATGTTAACGTCTACGCTTACGTTCACGCCAGGGGATAAGATTACGTGCAGTTGGGCCCAAAATCTGCAGTCAGCCTGAAAAAAATGCAGTCAGGAATCTCAGTTTCAGCAGTCAAGATTTTTACACTCAGCTATCAGTTAACTTCAGGTTATTGGAAGCTGAGCTTTGAATTAGAGAAATTTAAAATAAAAATAAATAGAAAATAGTATCTTTTTTACGTTTTCAAAATACGATTTTCATACAGCGCGGTATTTGAAAGAAATTTAGAGGAAATAGTATATTTTTTACGTTTTCAAAATTACGATCTGCATACAGCGCGGTTTTTTCCGCGGTATTTGAAAAGACTGAAGAACTTTTTTTTTTCTCTCTCAAGCGTGCGCTCTGGGTACAAACACGAAGTTTTTTTTCTTCAAAATATTGCACTCAGCTTTTTTGCTTATTTTATCCCCTGGTTCACGCAATTTGCCCTAACTGCCTAATATAATTTCTAGATATTTCACAGGTGCTTGTTGGAATTGCTTTGCACTAGAATTAAAATATTTTTTTCAGAAATTCTAAACAAAAACTTATCTCTATTTTGTAGGTTTCATTAGTATGAAGAATTTGTATTATAAGCATTTATTACAAATTTCAGACCCGTCAACTGGTTAGGTTATTGAGCGGATTGAACGTGTATAATATACACGTTATATACACTGTATATAGCTTTTGATAGATTGTTTTAATTTTGATAATATTTTGCATATGACTCAAACGGGACATGCCGTACAGGTACAGCCTCTTAAAAACAATATTCTTATAGATAGTCCCGTTTAGCTGTAATATACTATAAGAAATATTATTACTTTCTTGCGCGCTATTAGTGGTCTTCCAAGTTTTCTTATTTTCCTTTTATCTTTGCTTTATATTATTTGGAGAATCTTAATATTAATTTTTGGATATTTACGTGTTAATATTTGCAAATATGAAGTAAAAATTTAAATTTGAATTAAGTGCATAATTATGTACATTTACCTTGTATTATTTAATTTTCTTTTTCCATTACAGTCATGTGAGTCACTATTAAACGATGCTGAAACCAAAAATTTATTAAATCGTAATTTCGATTTGATAATATTAGATGGGGCTTTCCCAGAATGTGCATTAGGTATGGTGCATGTATTTCGTGTTCCATTCATGTACATTAATACAGTTGGATTTTATACTGGTAGTTTATCATTAGCTGGAAATCCATCAACATATTCAACTACACCAGTTTTCATTAGTACATTTACGGATGATATGAATTTATATCAGCGATTTATGAATACAATATTTACAGGTTTTTTATATTCATTACATCGGGTAAGTAAGTAGTTTCTTCCGAACATTATTATCTGTGTTTATTTTATATTTATTTACTACTCAGACAAGATCTATCTTATACTATGTTAAATAAATGTGAGACTTTTAAAACAAAAAAAACTTAATTTCTTATAAAAAATAAAAAATCTATCATTGCAATAACTATCCGCTACGATTAAATATTTAAACTTGTTGTATGATTGCGGTGAACATATGAAATTTGAAATGTCATACATTTTTTTTTCTAATTTAATTATGTCAATGTTACCATTTTAAAGTAAAATTAGCCGTAAGTAATATAATCGATCGAGTATATGCGAGACTGACACACGTGCTAGTGCAACATTTTAATGCACAAATCACAACTAGTTTTTCTTGAAAATGAATTAATTTCTAACATTACGCATTTTGGGTTGCATAATAATTTAATAAAATTTTTCACAGAATTTTTTATTTGATACAGCGACTGTAATTATATTTTGTTTATTTTATTTCTAGGTAATGATCTCATTTCTACAACCTGTTCTGAAAAGTCATTTAGGTGATATGCCACATGTCTATGATATATCACGAAATGTTAGTTTTATACTGCAAAATGGACATGTTAGTGTTTCGTATGCAAGACCATTACTACCAAATGTTGCCGAAATTGCATGCATTCATTGCAGGCCAGCTAGATCTCTACCAAAAGTAATGTTGTCATTTCCATTATAAAGAATATTCTAAAGAATAAATTAAGTAATTTATTTAAAATGTTTAAAAAAATATATTTAGGAATTAGAAGATTTTGTCTTAGCATCCGGAGAATCTGGTTTTATTTATGTATCAATGGGATCATCTGTAAAGGCTGCCAAAATGCCAGAACATTTACGTCGATTGTTTATACAAACATTTGCTCAAATACCGTATCGTGTACTTTGGAAATGGGAGAGTGGATTATCAGAAATGCATGATTTACCACCAAATGTTAAAATCAGCAGATGGCTACCGCAACAGGATATACTTGGTATATACATATACAGTTTCTACTATATTTTTTAATATACTAGAAATAGAATATAAACAGTATTGGATATTGATTCACTTTTTAAATAATCTGCATACTTTTTTAAGATCAATAGTTAAAACTCTGATCTAGTTCAAGATCTACAGATACTTTTTATATCATAGATCAAATCATATAAAAAAAAATATAAATGCTACACCCAAACACAAAATAGTATGTATACCGAAATTTATTCAGTGTCCATAAGCATCAATAATTTTATCAACATTTTATTTAATCTCCGCAAAAATGTCTCAATATAAATATCACAAGTGTAATGGGAAGCGCAACATAATAATGAAATTATCAAATTATTTAGATATGTATCAGTGCGCTGATTTTAATAATATATTTCAATATTTTAAAGTGAAAAAAAATATTGTTTTATAAAAATAATATTATTTTTCAGAAATTTCGATTTTCTTTCGAATTTTTCATAAGAGGGGACCCTTTGATAGAAAAAGAAAAATGTACATTGTATATTGTTTTGATTTTGACGTGAAGTATATGAAAGATGAAAGATTATTTTCATAA
>JAABKK020000533.1:7789-30719 GCA_011634745.2 Catotricha subobsoleta
AGAAAGAACTATTGAAGATGATGAGCCCATGGAAGTTGATGCTGAGGCAAAACAGGAAGAAGAACAACAGGAAGAAAAACAACAGGAGGAAGAGCAACAACAGGAGGAAGAACAACATGAGGAAGAACAACATGAAAATGATATTAAAATGAGTGAATCTACTGATCAAAATACTAGTGCAAATGAGGAAGGCGCTGATGCTACAATTGACTTAGCATCAAGTGAAGAAAATAAAATGGATGATTCAGTGATGGAGCATGATCCCGAAGAAGTGAATTGTACTGATGCTGGTCTAAATGAAACCGTTAAAGACAATAAATCATTTACAGAAGATCCATTCGACTCAGTTAAAAATAATACGTCGACATCAAACGAATGCAGTAGCAATCAAATTGATAAAAGTGATTCAAAATCAGTTGTTGGAAGTGAAGATGCTGCAGGTAGTGAAGATGCTGCTGGTAGTGGTGATACTGCTGTTGGTGATACGGCAGTAGGTGAAGATGCTCCTGGTGATGATGTACCTGTTGATGATGCTCCTGGTATTGAAGATGTTGCTGGTGAATCACCAGCAGAGGACAATAGTACAACAGATAATCGTGACGATAACCAAGTAGAAGGTAAGAATAATCGCACAAAATCAGCTTTTAGATATTTCAAAATTTCTAAAAACCAAAACTTATCATATTTTTTAGCGGTTGATGATATTGAACAAGGTGAAGGTGTTGATGAAGAACTATCATTATTACCAGATGCGGAACGTGAAATATCGGATGCAGACAAAGAACGTGCAATTTTGGCAAAAGAAGCTGCCGAAAAAGAGACTGCTCAGTCTTCAGATAATGATGATATTGTTGAAGGTGCGGACATAACTGAAGAAAATGATGAAGAGAATGGTATATGAAATAAAAATGAAATAACAAGCATTTTTTTTTAATTATTTCAAATATATTCTAAAAGCAGTAGATAAAGAAACAACTGAAGCTAGAACAGGATCTGAAGAACAAGACATCGTTAATAATTTAAGTGAAATTGCCTCAACAACCGAATCCACGGCATCTCCACCAAAAGAAAAAGAAATCAAAGAAATTCAACTTGATGAATTATCCGAGAAAACATGTATTGAATGTAAAACATTGCAAATATGTAAATATACGTTGCTTCAGCATAATACCAAGGCCACCACTGACGAAGAACATGCAGCACCTTCTGAAGAAATACAATTTTTATGCGAACTTGATTGCGTCACAAAATTCCGTGCTGCAAATGAAGGCTACACACTGACCATTAGAAAAATTCCCATAACACAAATTATTGACACACAACAGAAATGTTGTTCTTGTGATGAAAATAAAGTGTGTAAATATCGTTATAAAACTGACACATCGACTATCGATAATGTTACATTTAATTATTTGTGCGATGATCAATGTTTAGCAAAATTTACAGAACAAAATGTCGAAAAATATATCGTTAAGAAGAAACGGTACATCATTGAAGAATTAGCAAAAGAAACGGAAAATGATAATAAATGTTTGCAGTGCACCGATGAGAAAAAATGTAAATTTACATTTAAACAAGATGAGGATGTGTTGTTTGTGTGCCATGAAGCTTGTCTCAATTTGTTATTAAAAGAACAGCCAGATCGTTTTCGTATTAAACGACAATCGGTTCGAGTGAGAGACCTACCACGTAGAACTGGAGCCGAGAAATTGATTAATGAGAATATTGTGGGTAATTCAAGTGGTAATTCTGGAATAACTATAACCGCCACTATTGGTGGTACTAGTGAATCATCAAAAATTGTAGCTCGTACAGAAGAAGAAGCGAAACTGGCTAGTATTGACCGTGAGGCGAGTTTCGTTCGACGATGTACCCAATGCTTTACCGAAGTTATACAAAATCAACGGTCACTTCAATGGGAAACAATGGACTTTTGTAATGAAACATGTTTAGGTCAATATCAAACAGTTATCGGTGCTGCTTGTACAACATGTCAAAATGCTGTCTCGCTAACAAGCTTAGGAAAATACTGTGTTCGCTTTGGATTTGAAGTGCGTCAATTTTGCCGTTCAAATTGTTTGGATGTTTATAAGAAGGGATTAAAAGTATGTTCGCATTGTCAACAAGACATTTCAAAAAATCAAGGATTTTTAGCACCGGTCGGTGGACAGTTTAAAGATTTTTGTACACAGCAATGCATGCGACTATATGAACAAATTTGTGCAACAAAAAAAAGAAGCGTCAATGGTATTTGTGCCGTTTGCAACAATTTAAAACCAATTAAAGTTGAAGTTCTTATTGATTCGAATATTCATAATTTTTGTTCGAATCCATGTTTTTCAGCATTCAAATTTGTTAACAATATTGTTCCAGGTATGTGTTTACATTTTCGTATACTCGAAAATACTATTTTAAAATATTGCCGTTTGTAATTATTTTTTTTTCTTTTGTTTTTTTCTTCAGACTCATGTGTAATGTGTAAAAAGTTTTTTGAGCGTAAATCAGTTGATGCCCACACCATTTATCAAGATTCGGTCGCGAAAGTATTCTGTACGAAAATTTGCATGAATATTTATATAATAACAAATCGTAAAATAACGGCATGTCAATGGTGCAAAGTAAAAAAATATAATTTCGATATGATTCAAAAGTCAAATGGACCGAATACAGCGATTATGTTATGTTCACTGAATTGTCTTACATTATGTGAAGTATCAGTGAATGCCATATCAATGAAACGCCAAAAATGCGATCAATGTCATTCATTAACAACACCGCAATACCATTTAACTATGTCGGATGCGTCAATTCGAAATTTTTGTACCTATCAATGTGTCATGTCATTTCAAAGTCAATTTAGTCGTATTCCACTTACTCTTGACGGTGAAAGCTCCGATCAAACGAATGCACCTGTACCAGCGGGACTACCAAAACGAATTAAAGCACAACAACAACAACCATCCACAAATTTAACAATCAAATTTCCAAAAAGTATAACGACCACCAGCAGTAAATCGGGTAAACAAAGTGCAACCACATTAGCTTCAAAAACAGCAAAAAATAATTTAGTCATTTCGAGTGTTACGTCGTTAGCATCAACAATGTCTACACGTAGCGCACGCCGTGGTGGTAGCGGAAGTAATCAAGCGACTGGCTTAGATACATCTACGACAATGAGTTTACAGCCTGTTGTTGAATTAGAACCATTACCGCCATTGCTGTTGCAAAAAACTTTGAACACCTATGGACGATCGAGAAATGATGTAACCTCGCCTCAATCTCAACCTTTAACAAGAGTTGAACATAAAACGCAAATTGTCACTGTTCCACCAATTCCAAAACCGGTTGCAAATATGTCGACAATGTGTACACCCGCAATGGCTTCCAAAGAAGTATCATGTCGCCCGTTACAAACTAGCATCGGTTGTCAAACCGAAAGTTTCTTGGAGCGCAAGATCATTATTCCGATTCCAGTTCCAATTTACGTTCCACAACCATTGCATATGTATGCACAACCTGTACCAATACCCGTTCCAATTCCTCTTCCTATTCCAGTTCCAATCTTTATTCCAACCACTCGAAATTCAGCCACCGGCATAATGAAGGAAATTAAAAAAATTCACGACAAAATGCCAGCCGATCCATTTGAAGCAGAGCTTTTAATGATGGCTGAAATGGTTGCTGGCGACAAGAAAAAGGAAGAAAGCGACAGTGGAACTGAAGACGAGGCTGAACCAGACGACTTTCCACCAGAAACTATTTCCGAAAATAATGCGTTCGGGGAAGATATGTTACAAATGGCACTTAAAATGGCTACCGAATACGATGAACCTGCAGTTGATCTAGAATCAGCGATGACAGCAAATACAATTACACCCAATTCGCATCCTACTTTAAATACTGGTGAGGAAGACGAAAATGTCTTACATCATCATCACATGCTATTGTTGGAACAACAGAGGCAGGCACAAATACAAAATAGTGGTGGCCCTAGGAAACGTGGTCCACAACCACGAAATAATCGAGTAACACCGGCAAAAAGACCTAGACGTCAACAACAAGAAGTTCCAATCACTCCACCACAGCCAGAGCCACAACGTGAACCAGCCGAAAAAGCTGATGCTAACATGTGTTTGAAATTTACGTTTGGCGTAAATGCTTGGAAACAATGGGTTATGACCAAAAATGCTGATCTCGAAAAGAGTTCAATACGACGAAAACAATTCAAATCAGAATTATTACAACTTACTGCCGATGAGCTTAACTATTCTCTATGTCTGTTTGTTAAAGAAGTTAGAAAGCCAAATGGCAGCGAATATGCACCAGACACAATATATTACTTGGTTTTAGGTAAGTGAATAACTCTTTAAAAATAAAAATAAAAAAGAACAAACACTTAATAATAATTTTTTTATTTAGGTATTCAACAATATCTTTACGAAAATGGTCGAATAGATAATATATTTACCGATCCATATTATGAAAAATTCACAGATTGTCTTGATGATGTTGCAAAAAAATTTTCAGTGCTATATAATGATTCCCGTAAGTAATTTCGCAATTTCCACTATTAATAAAAAAAATAAAACCAACTGCAAATGATTAAGAAACTATTATTTTTCTCATTTCCTTAGAATATATTGTAACGCGTGTTGAAGAGGAACATTTATGGGAATGTAAACAATTAGGTGCCCATTCACCACACGTTCTTCTAAGCACATTAATGTTTTTCAACACAAAACATTTCAACTTAACGGTAAGTTTAACCTGTTTTTTCTTATTTTTTTTTTTATTTCTATCAATTCTAATTCTTTTGTTTAGAGCGTTGAGGAGCACATGCAATTATCATTTTCGCATATTATGAAGCATTGGAAACGTAATCCAAATCAAGGTTCAGCTAAGGTTCCTGGTTCTAGAAATGTTCTTTTAAGATTTTATCCACCTCAATCAGCGCTAGGTTAGTCTCAAATTTGAATTATTATTCTTTTTTTTTATAATTAAATATTAATGTATAATTTTAACAAATTATTCAAATCTATTTTTTTTTTGTAGATACAAACGCGCGCAAGAAAAAAGTCTATGAGCAACAAGAAAATGAAGAAAATCCCTTAAGATGTCCCGTTAAATTGTACGAGTTTTATTTATCAAAGTGGTAAGCAACAAATTTTTCTATTTTCATAAATTCAACTTCAAATTGAAAAAAAAAACACAACCCTAACCAAATTATGACTAATATTGATTTTAATTAAATAAATTTCAGTCCGGAAAGTGTGAAAACTCGTAACGATGTATTTTATTTATTACCGGAACGATCTTGTGTACCAGATTCACCAGTATGGTATTCAACACAAGCACTTGGTAAAGAAGCACTCAGTAAAATGTTGCATCGGGTGAAAATGGTTAAAGAAATCAATATTGCGCTTTTAACAAGTTAAACAAAATTATTTTAGTTTTTTTTTTTATTGTCTTAAAGATCGAAGATTTAACCGCATTAATTGTTAGGTTTTATACGTGAAAAAAAAAAATAAAAATTAATAACCAAAAGTGTAAAACCAACTTTAAATTTGGAAAAACAAATATGTAATGAAAATATAATTAAAAGAAAATTGAAAATGAAAGGGAGAAGGAAATCTAATTTAAAATGGGTTAGTAATTTAAATCTATAAAAAGCAAATACACAAGAAATTTGTTTAAAAGTGTGACAAAAGTTTCATTTTCTTTCTCAAATATTTGACTAACTTGAAAGCACAACAAACTAAAATAAAAATGAATAATTATAAATTAAATGAAATAAAAACTTAACAAAAGTGCGAAGCACTGAAATATTATCAAAACTATTTGAAAATTACACATCAATATGAAAAAAAAAAATAAAAGTGTAAGATCAAAGAAAATTTATGTCATTAATAGTTTTTTTCTTTTTTTTTTGTTGTAATAATCAGAACTATATTTTGTTATCTATTCAAGCGATATAATATAAATGATTGCCTATAACATAATGATAATGATAGAAAGAACATGAAAACTAATATATTTTTAAATGCGTTTTGTGTTCTATTTCATAATGTTTCATTTGGGCATCGAAACAGAACTGAAGTTTAGTTTGAGCGGTATAATTCACATCACATAAATTAGATCAATTTAATTAAATTTTTTTCTCGTAATATTTAATATTGTGCACAAAAAAAAAAACATTTGTTTATGGATACATGAAAAGTCATTTCAGTGTCTCAACTATTCATTTTATAAATATTTGATATTTGATTTTATTCTGCATCAGCAGAAAATCAATAAAATGAATTATCATTTAGATTTATGTTCCTTTCGATTTCTATATGGTTTTTCATTTTTACCGATTCAAATTATTTCCTTTATTTGTCTCAACAATTAAAATAATAACTAATTTAAATATAAAATGTATGTGCAGAAAGTTGGTAATTTTATTCGATTATTATAATAAGAGCTTATTTAAGTAATCAATTTTTAACGGTTTGAAATGAATTTGTAACAGCAATTATCATGTCTTGATTTTAAATAGAAAGGGCAGTGAAAAACTTTGTTATTACAAATTCATTTTCTGAATAATAAAATCTTTTTATAGTCTACCATTCACTTCGTGTTCATTTCATATCTGGCTAATAATGAAAAAAATTTATAGGTTTTTTTTTCTTTTCTAATGTAAAAATGTGAATGGAAATTAGAGAATGGATTACCTACCAAAAAATACAAATATGTTGTTGTGTTCATTAAATAGAATTAATTCACATATATTGAGATGCGACTTAATCACCACCAAATAATTGAATATGAAAATGAACTTTAAAATTCTTATGTAACCAATGTTCATTCATAGTCACCAGAAAAGAAAAAAATAATAATAATAACTAAATCCAATTAAAATATTTATCAATATTAAAAAAAAAAGAATTAAATTGGAACCGAACTGCATTCTAGGCTACAATCGATTTACGCCAATAAGTGATTTTATATTATTTTATTTCTTAAAAAATAAATAGATTTTTATATACATCTAATCTATATATATAAATATATAAAAACACACACACAAAAAAAAGTTACAAGATTTTGCTTTGCTACGGATCTTGTGCTTGAAAAATCTTTACTCTTTTGTCTATAGTTTTAATTGTAAAATATGGAAACACACGTTTAGTGTACATTTTTATTTTAAAATATAATAAACTAGATTTAAATATTAAAATAAAAATTAAAAATGATTTTGTTAGCACACATCCATTAAAATTTAAAAAAAAATTAATTATGAAGAAGAAGAAGAAGAATTTATCATTAACATTACAAAATATTAATTAAATATTATCATATTAAAAAATAAATTAAATGTGTGTTTATTATAAAAGAAGAAAGAAAATATTACATGTGAATTATAAAACAGTAAAAAATAATTTATAAGTAAATTACAATTGGAAAATATGATGAAAAAAAAAAAGAATTTTAATTTTAAGAAAATAAATATTTCCTTAAAAACAATAAAAAAATAAATATTTTTTTCGTTTTCTGTGAATCAGCAAATTTATGTTGAAAGTTGAATACATAAATTATGATGTACGTTAAGTATAACTATATATTAATTGCAAACATGGTAAATAATAATTATATATATATTATACTTATGAAATTAAATGAAAATATTACAAATAGTTTTTAATATCTAATCTAATTATTAGAAAAGAGAAATCATAATTGTTTTTTGTTTCATATTTTTTTTTTTTTTTATAGAGAAATTATTTTTAACGATAAAAGTTTTTTTTTTTTTGTTTGAATTTGTAAGGAACTACGCTGTATTAATTGAATAATAAAAAAAAAGAGAAGAAAAATTAAAAGCAATAAAACTTGTTTCTTTTTCGTCTGTGCGCCGCTACAGAAATCCAGAACCAGGGACTTAAGACCCTTCTTTTTTTCTCTTAAATTTCGGATTTAATTTTTGTGTAGCTACGAGCAGGGAGGCTTTTATGCTTAGAATTCAGTTGGTGGTCAATATACCGAAAGACGTAGATTTTTTTTCGTGAAAATACACCTACATGCCTGCCACGAGTGCCACTAACGTTTTCGACGTAAACGTGTAAAAAAATAATGTAAATTAAGTGTAAAAAATGAAATCGCGTATCAATCCATTGGCAGTTTGTTGTTTTCTGTTTTCCGGTTTAAATTTGTTTAAATTTAGGAAAATAAAATAAATATGGAAAAGTTTCATGAAACCTTTTGCTTTTCCATTGCCGCAAAGTTTCCAAATGGAAAACTTTTCCACACCCCGAACCCTGGCTACGAGAAGCAATCATATCAGAATCGACATTGAGTGACTCATGGCTAAGGTAATAGAAAAAATATGGACTCCGAAAACAAGCGTCCTTCTTAGCCATAAACCAATAAAAATACTTTAGAGGTTTAGTAGTAGCTCCATCAGTTAATATCGATTTTGAAGTGATAGCAATTCGTAGCTGCACATAAATAAAAATCAAAAATTTAAATTTTTGTACCTGTGACAATTTCTCGCACCGCCCATTTTACGGAAAACAAAGTATGCAGCGCTGCACGAAATATATGAAAGTAAATGCATCGTCAAACCTCCGGACTAGTTCTTAGAATTGGAGTACTTTCTTTTCCTTCTAAAATAATGGTCTTACCAAATCATACTTTATACTTAAATAAGTTAAAAAAGATAGTACATATGTAGTTATATTCATAAATCAACGGAGAAAAGCTATGGAATTTGTCGTTCAAATATCAAGATAATATAGTGAATCAAAAACATATCCATCTATAATCATAAATAATATAATTAATGAATTAAATTCATACTATATGTTCAGAGCAATTTCTAAAGGTAATTTATCATAATTTTTCTGAAGATAAAAATCAAACAAACAAATAATTTATATAAGAGGAAAGATTGCAATGCAGCTAAATAACTACTCGATTTTTTTTATATGCAAAATCAACATAGATACATACCTAGGGAAAATTGTCGACAAAATTTTTGGGTGTGACAACCTTACTTATTACATGCGAGGCTATTAAAAGCAAACATCGTCTATTCCAATTTACTTTATTTAGTAATATGAGAATGAAAATGTAAAATATTGTTGGTTTAGACAGTGTTTGCAACTAAATTGACTTTTTAAACATTTATTACCTTTGCATAAAAAGATATTTTAGTGAAATTCTTTTTTTTTTAAGGTTTATACACTTGAAAAATATGTGTAGTGTATGTATCTAATTCATTTTTACATTAAAGTGAAATAGACGATGTTTGATTCTAAATACTTATAGACACAAATTCATATGTAAAATATATTATATGGACAATGCTTGTTTTAACCAGCCAACTTCACTAATAATCGAAAACTCCTAAACAAATGTCAAAACAATATATAAAATTCATAACAAAATATTATAATGTTTTCGTGAACTTTTTAAACAAAATCATAAATATAAAATCAGTTTAGAAACGAAAATTATTTTAAATAAATGTTCAAACATTAAAATTGTCAATATAATTTAGTGAGTAATTCTTTTAATATTAAAGTAAGAGTATCAAATTATACGAATATAATTTTAAAATTGCATTCGATAAACGTTTCCCAAGTAAAACGCTTAAAATTTATTCTGATAAAATTATGTTTTAATTGTTTGTTTATTCAGTTGGTGATTATGTTCTGCAATAAAAAATGTCACAACGTAAACAACCCTGGCGAAAGCGACTATATGGAAATGAAGAATATCCGGACAATTACACAGATCCATCATTTTTAAAAGATTTACAGAAGAATATCAGTGTTGAAACATTTACATTTGGCGAAGCTTTTTTTGGTGCAACCAAATTAGCACATCAAATATCGTTAATATGTTTATTCCTTTTAGTATTTTATTATTTGTATATTGATACACTGCAACCACATACAATTTTGATAAGTTCAACTATTATCACTGGCATAGGTTACATTGTGGTGTCTGTAATAAATTATCAACATAATAAAAACTTTAATTTCGGTCATGTATTCTTTGAAGACATAAAAACTGTTTTAAGTGTTCTTGTATTTGGTTATATTTTATCGCCGATGCTTCATACGCTTACCAATAGCATTAGCACAGACACCATATTCACAACAACATTCTTTGTTCTTTTACTGCATTTAATTTGTTTTGATTATGGATTACCGGCAAGCATTGTATCAAATGCAATATCATTAAATGCAGTTATTTTCGGTGCAATATGTTTAGCATCACGATTAACGACATCATTTCATGCATTTATATTACTTATTGTGGCAACTGAAATATTTGCACTTTATCCTCGATTTTTAACATCCGTTAGTCGTCAATCAAGTATTGCTATAATTTTTCTATTACCGACAATCGCTGCAATTATTTGCTATTGCTTATTAAAAATAGCATTTTCCTTATTTTGTGTTTATGCAATTATTTTGTTATTCATCAGTTTTGTTTGTCCTTTTATATTTTGTTTGTTACAGAAATATAAAAATAATATTCATGGTCCGTGGGATGAAGCTGTAGTTGATATTGAAGATTTAAATGTTAAAAACATACAAAATAAAGAAAATTAATAAAAAATATGAAAAATGGTTTGTTTATTATCGGATATCAAAATATTGCAAATAAAAACATACGTTTAGGGTGTTATGAACGAATATCAGTCAGTTTATCCGAATATTGCGTTCAGAGAAGGAAATAACCATTAATCATGATAACCATTTTTTTTCTTTTATTTATTTTAATTGACTACAAAAGTAAGGCGGCGCGCTGAAACCGCATAAAAAATTTCCTATCTAAATGCATGTAAATGAAATGTCAGTTCCAATATTTTTTTTGGGCCTGACATTAGAACAATGGAAAAGTGAGCCACGAGCCGTTTGACTTTTGTAGTCAATTGAAATAAAACCATTTGTCAATGAATTGGTACAATAATTATTTTTTGCTGTATTAATCTCTCAATACAAAAAAAAGGAAATAAATAGAAGCCAGCAGAATTCGAAACCTAAACCCATATAGCAAAGGATATTGTGTCGAAAATTATTTAAAAAAATAAAGCAGATAAACGGTTTTCTTTTTGGAGCCTCCAGCTAAATAATCGAACCACAAGAACCAAAAACTAACAGAGATTGAAACCAAAACTCATATATTTGCAAAACCCGAGTACATATATGTACTGTGACCTGTGACTAAAGATGGATCGATAAGCAATATCGTCCACTAAATTCTGTGAAAACACCAAGTGAATTAATAAAAAAAAAATATTTTAGATTATTAGTTGTGTTTTTCATAGGAATTCTAGATAAAGAATTCATGCTGAGAAAGAAAAACCAGCTAATTTGCATTACCTACTGCTATATTTACATTTCAAGTTACATATTTATATATACTTACTGTTTTCGATTTTAGTTTAATTAATCAAAATAAAATAAACTCCTGATTAATCTTATCTAATTTTTTTGTATAAGTATTTAAATAAAACTCTATAAACGGAGATATTGTAAAACATCAAAAATATTGATTTAATCTATAATTCACCAATAGAATTTTACTTCAAGAGTTTTGAGGTCTTTCAAAATCTCAATTTGTCAAATAAAATTATTAATTTAAATTTCATTTATTTTCAATACTGTTAATAAATTTAATAGGTATAGAGGTATTATGAAATACACCCTTAACAACTAATGTAGAAGATTTTTTTTTATTTATCATGGTTCATAATAATAAGGATTTCTTTTTTATTTCTTTTCACTTCTTTTTTTTCATTGGTCAATATTTATATATTATAAATAATTTAATCACATTATTAAAATCGCGTTGCTTACAATTAAAAAAATATAATTACATGTTCAGAAATATAAAACACAAAAACAGAATAAATTTATATTTAATTAATAATAATAAAATTTTATAACCAAACGTCATCAAATATAATGGTGAGTACTCAGGATTTCCAAGCTTTCAATTTTCTAATCGACATTTTTTTTAAACGAAACACGGTAGACATTAAATCATGCTCTCTACCTTCATCTTCGCTCAATGTTTCACCTTCTGAATGTACTTCGCGTTGTTTTTGTCTGTGTGGACTGCATGTTGGTGTTTCTTTTTCTGAATTGCCTTTAGCACGAAATATTCCGCGACCCATATGTCCAGTTGTAGGGCCGGCCGATGTTGTAGATCCATGGATGCTACTAGGACCATCATCAGATCGACTCTTACCAGTGCGCGATGTTGTTGGATCACTTAGTGCCACCTGAATTGGATGTTTTGACGTTGTACTTAATACTGCCGCTCGGCTTATGCTAAATCCACGACTAATTTTATCGATGGCCAGACGATGTCTTCGCATTGATGGTGTTACTTGCGTTCTGTCCTGCAGAATGAATCGTCCTATTGTCTTCCAATTGGCTTGAGTTGAATAAATATTTTCCTCGTTGGATAGGGGTCGTTGTTGTGTATTATTACTTGTTGATGTGCCACTGCTACCAAATTCCAGTTCTTCGACAAGAACGAAATTGTTTGGATTTTCCATGCGACGTGCTTTGACTAATGATTGTGCTAAAACGTCTTGAGCTGTTGCACTAATTGGTACTTTTAATATGGCATAAGGAATATCTGGTGAAACATTGTAAATGCACACCAAAAATGTGTCGTCATCGTCCCATGATGAAGGCCCCTCATCGCCACGATTTCCACTATCCTCAGCACCAGCACATATTGATCGCCGTTCAGAAACGCTACGTATTGATGTTAACCAAGCACGACTGCTTGGATCATTACCGATTCGTTTGAAAATAAAACGTCCCTCGCCACGCCAAAGAGCCTGTGCCTGCAAAGGTTTTTCTTGCATATCCAAAACTCGTTGTGTTGCTGGCAAATCACGATCTTTTTTTCGCCATCCTCGACTCACTTCTTCTACCAAAATATAATCGTTAACATTTTGTGTTGCTCGATTACCCTTTTGTAATGCTTGTGCAATTAATTCACGAGTTGTACTTTCTTGTGTTGCTCTGAGAATTGTAAATGGCTCTTCGGTAACAACGCCATATACCATAACAAAAAACATTCTACGCTTTAATGGAATATTTGCGCTGACAAGAGATGTTGCTGCAGTTTTTGTAACTGAGCTAAGAGAATTTTTTGTATTATTTTTGGATGACATAGTACTAGTATTGTTAATTGTATTTGCGGTCGCCGAAGAGCTCAAATCGCTGTTGACATTTTCCGATCTATCAAAAATTCCACAAAATTCATCTGCTTCGTCAGATGTTCTTTCTAAACTCTCTTCTTCAACACGTGAATATACAAATAGAGCAGCCATACTGAGCGGTTGGTTTGTAGGCGATCGTAATCGAACATGACGATAGCCTGGCCTTAGGCACTTTAGTGGTATGACACGTTGCGACACCAAGTGATTTGAATCGTAATCGTAAACGCTAAATTTTAAAAAGGCTAAATCGTGGAACATCACCTTAAAAAAGAATGTATCATTCCAAATAGGATTGAGAGAATTTTTTTTTATTGTTCTCGTTTTTTTTTTGCTACAATCCACTGGAATACCTAACATTTCGACTTCCACATAAGTGCTTGCCAATAAATGTCCTTGATGAACATATTGACCGGATACAATATTTATAACAATTTGTGATGAATGTAAACCATCGAATTCTTTGTCCATTGGATTAAAACGACGATACATCAAATGTGATTGGTCCCATAATACATCCGGTTTACATACAAAACCACAGCAACCATTTTCCTCAAACATGGCTGTATTGATATGCATTGGTGGATCATCAGTTTGATAATTTAAAGCAACCATTTGAATACCAAATGCCCAAAAGAAAACAGGGTTAAAATTGGATGAATCGATTCGTAAACCAGCAGGATATGTTCTCATTAGTTGAGTTTGTGTATGTGCAATCAATGGAAGTGGATGCTTTCGGCACAATTTTTTGGCGCTTGCCTCATTTATTGACGAACATTGATAGCAGGGATGATTTATATTTGGATGATGCAATTTACGATAAGATGAACTGCTGCCGTGTTGTGACTCAGCCTCTGAACTGGCAGATGTTGAATCAATAGATGTAGATGGTAAATTGCTTGAAATTACACTACTACCAACTGTGCCAGCACTACCACCTGGCGGTATATTGCTTGATTTCAAAATACTTCCTACAGTCACTAGTGATCCACTTGAACTAGTCGAACTAGGTGGTGGTTGTTGAAGTCGTATAGAATTATGTGGGCTTAACGGATTAAGTCCACGAAATTTTATTGCTTGCACATATATAACAATATCGGAGAGTTCTCTGGCTATTTGACTACTACGCTTTTTTGGTTTATCGTCAAATTCGAGCCGACGTGTTGGTGTCGAGTAAGATGATAGGCTATGCCTTGAAGTGCGTTCGTCAATTGAACCAAATATGGTGTGAAATGTTTTTTCTGTAACCAATAGAAGCAAGAATTATATTATAGCTGTAGATACTTGATTACATTCATAAAAGTTCATATTTATTTTTTTATTTAAATGAGATTTCATTTAGAAATAGTTTCTTACCATCAATATTATCATATTCATCGTCATCATCATATTCGTCATCGCTAAATTCTTCTGTGACTGATCCACCACTAACATTTGATATAATTGAACTTGTACGACCTGGTTGACTAATTTGATGTCTTAATGGAGTATTTCTGAATTAGGAAAAAAAAAGAATATTTTCATATTTCTGGTATTAGATTTTTATTATTTGCATCATTAAATTACCTAATGGATTGGCTTGGTATCGTTGCTGGAATATCCATTACCAATTTCTTATTTTTTATTAAAATTTTATGTTTCAATTGATGGGGTGATGGAAGCATTGGTTCATCGTTGTAATCAGAGTCAAACAGGAACTTTGATACCAGTTTTTCACCAAAAATCGATTGAAAGATGTGTGCCATACGTGCTTGTTGTTGTAATGAACAATGATTTTCTATTGATAGAATAACAGGATATGGTGATGCAACAAATGCTGATTTATTAATGGCATCTACAACCGATTTAAATGAAATTTTCGTGGTGAATGTGTGTCCATGATATATAACAGGTGTGCCATCGTCTCCATCCCAACAATCGAGTTCAACACAACGACAACCAGTTAAAAGGACTTGGCTATATAGTTCAGCTGATGATTCGCCCTTCAATTGGTGACCAGTTAAGTAGGTGTTATGGGATGAAGCAATATAGTATTGTGATAGCGGTCGATCCATATTTGATGACGATTGTATGACCCGTTCATTAACAAAAGCATAGTTGTCCTTGTCCATTAAATATCGAGCAAAACCTTCAAAGCTTAGACAATCTTCGATACGTAGCGTTGGATCGGGTTCATGGCGCTGAATAAAAAACAATTATAATTTATTTCTTTTTTAATTCTAAACACGTTACATAATAATTTTAGCTAAAAATTAGAAGAGTTTGTGCAATTGTACTAACCTTGATGATAGCACGAACATCTTCTTCGCTTTTCATTTCCATTTGCCGAGTTTCAAGAAATTTTCGAAGTGTTGAAATAGTAATTACATGTGTATTAGACGTATCGATTCCAGCACAATTAGATATAATACTAGCGGAAGCCATACCATCATATACCTTCTTTTGGGCACATTCTGCATCTGTAAATTCAGCTTCCAATGAACTATTTCGTGTTAAAAGGCCTAAAAATTATAACACAAAGAAAATAAAAAACGATACTTGCAATTAAAATTTGCTTAAATATTCTTATTTTTTTTATTGTACTAACCTATTTTCCTTTGACCAGTTACGGCACATAGTTCAGGAGCACTTCGACTCTTTTCCGAATTTAACTTCTTATTACTTTTTCTTGTAACCGCCAGTTGATCAAATAAATCTCTTAAATCTTTTCTTATTAATAAACTGTTAAATAGAAAAAATACAATAACGATTAATGTACTTTTCGTTTGAATAAGTCAAAATCAAACTTCTTACCCAAATGATTTAAAAAGGGCTATAAAATCTAAAAAATCCAACTGAGTTTCATACGTTATTGTACCGTAACGAAAATTTTTAACTTTCTGCCATAGCTGATCACTCGATTCAATACGATCACGTTTTTTATCACTCATTCTTGATATTTTCGCATCTTTTTCACGGATTCCTTCGTGTTCGATTATCGATGAAGACGTGTTTCCTGAACTGCCACTACTTGTTGCTTGACTCAATAAATTAACTACGGATCGCTTTTTCTTAAATTTAATTGATGCTTCCCGTCGTATCGTATCACCTGTTTCCGTATTCTGAACTGTTGAAGAACCAATTCCACCACCGCCATGCATTGTCATCCAATCACGTCCACCAAATAATCGCAATGCATCATTAGCTAATGGTTCTGAACAAACAGCATCATCAAAATATAATTGAATATATTGTTCTTTTAACCATAGCATCGATCTGTCGGCAAGCCTTTGTTGTCTCTTAATACCTCTAATAATCCAATTTAAGCCGACATACCATAATCGACATAGCATTGGTGGACACAATAAACATATTACTCGATTATCACTAATTGTGTTACCATATAAAATTGAAACGCAGCATTCAACATGAGTTAAACCAAAACGTTTTCCAGCCGCTAGTAATTCACCGTCATATTCATGATTGCGAGAACCCATAGTAATTTCTTTAACTGTTGTTAAATCAAGAAAACCTTCATCTAATGTAGCATTTTGCGCTTCAAAATCATTTGCATTCGGTGCTTGACGATATGTTAAACGTGGTGAAACAAGCTCTTCAGGATTTATAGCGAAATTATAATCTTGTTGAGTTTTAAGACGCCGCCACGATGGTCGATGCCATGTTACAGCCGAACACGAACGTTCCAAGCGAAAAAATACATAGCACGATCGTTCTGATGGTGTTTCCGGTTCCCATATAACGGATGTTGTTCCATGATGCATGATCTAAATAATGAAAGATGTATTCAATAATCTCAAATAAAAAATTATTTATACGAATTCTAACTTGTAAAATATGATGATCGATTTTATGATGCGGAGAAGATATTGGTATCATACAAACGCTATGATCATGTAGTAATGGTTGTACTGGATTATAATTTCCAATTTCAACTTCGTAATCCTCTTCAAGTTCTTCTAATTCTGGATGATATGTTGATGCAGCCGCAAGTTGCCTTGGTCCTAAAGAAGCTGTACGTAAATAATCAAGTAGATTCGTTGATGAATTCCGACTCAGCATGTGATGGTGCTGATGACATAAATCAATATGATCCATAACAGCTTGTATTCGATAAATTTGTTCAACATTTATTAAGCCTGATGAACCGATTTTTGTAAAATAATGATCACCACCATTGTAATCAGATATATACTATTTGCGCGTAAAATATATTTTCGATTAAATATTGTGATTATTAAAAATGTAATGATTGAAAATAATTTCTTACCACTTGTCTATTTAGTAATCTAGAATTTAAAATCGGACTGCAATTGCTCATCATGTCTCTGGTAGCACCAGTGATAGTATTGGTGCTGTGGTTTCGCATATCCAAACGTAAATTGGTTTGGACACCCCGATTTACGGCCTCTACAACTGTACTACTAACTGGATAATGATGGTGATGTCTTATGGTAATATGTTCAACGTCATCTGGTGATGTATCTGATGAGATGCCTCCACTAGCACTGCTAAGTGAAATATTTATTGGGTTTGTCGACATTATTTCTTTTAATTCTTTTAGAAACAATTTATAACATGGAACTACTCGACATTCTTGCATTTTCTAAGATTTAAATGAAACAGAAATAATGATTGGTATAATATTTGAAATTGATTCGTTGAAATTATAAATACGACATAACTTACGATTCCTCTTGCTAAAGCACGTTCGTATTCCGCCGATTCTAAGGCAGCTGATAGGAAATCAAGTACAGGTATTTTACCTTTTTCGGTAAACGTAGCCAATTGCGATTTTAGCTGAATTGACCTTGAATTATATAGAACCATGAAGAAATAAAAAAATTAATTATAAAAAAATATTTTCTTGTCTTGTCTTGTCTTGTCTTGTCTTGTCTTGTCTTGTCTCGTAAAATTGACGCATGAATATTGAATATGCGTAATAATATAATAAAAAATTCTACTTTAGATATATTTTATTTATATAACAGCTTTAATAAAAAAAAACAAAAACATTTGAATAATAAATATGTTTAGGCTTGGAATATATGAAAAATAAAAATAATATAAGGTTAACAATATTTTTCACTTATTGTAGATTAAGATCAATCGGAAGCAAGTAGTTTCCGCCGGCCTACAGCAATCAATGCCGCTGGAGGCCGAAAGAAACCCCTACCTCAAATTTTCTTTATAAAAATCAATGCATATATTTGTGTTGCTACATTGATATCAAATAAATAAGATGCTGGCTGATTCTTGATTAATAACGGTCGCCTTAAATGCTTATACATACTTGTTACCCATCTCACACTAAAAGTGTACAAAAAGAAAAGAAAAAGAAATGTACGCCTACCAATAATTTATTGGTGAACATAAAATTGAAATTGAAATGTAATGATAATATCATTTATACCACAAAACCAACTGATTATTACAACTGCCATTTACATTGTAACACATATACATATATTCTTATATGTATATGTATACGGTGAAACATAAAAGTTTCAAAAACCTCAAATGTAATAAAGTAATTTTAGTTCAATACGAATTGAATATTGTAGAGTATATGTATATGCTTTAGAAAGCATTAAGTAGTTACCTTAGTTCGTTGTATTTTAATAATACTATTATATAGCTCGAGTTACAATAAATTGTTTGGACATAAATTTCATGAAAATAGAAAAGTTTCGGATAAAGAAAAAAAAAATATTCAATGACAAGACATAAATTTATACATATATAACATAGAATATTTAAATGTTTGCTCATAGACTAGCATAATCTCCAATTTAATAATGATTTCTTATATATATTTATTTTTCTATAAAATTATGATGTTCGCTTCGTCAAAATGATATGCAAGTAAATTATTGTAACTCGCCAGTTACAATAGATCCTTTTGGGTACGAAAAATTGATAAATGAAATGTTGATGAATCATTAAATGAGCATCGTACGAATTAATTTATTATTAAAAAAAAAAAGAAATGTATAAGAAATTTTCTGCAAATGCTTCTTAAATATATTCTACATAATTTACTAAAATCTATTAAATAAAAAACAATAAACTTACCGTAGTCCTGTCGTTATTTCCATAGCACCATTAAAATTGCCAATATTCCAACATGTCAAGGCGGCTCGCAATAGACAAGAAAAAGCTGCTTTTCGTTCATCATATGTGGGTTGTGATATAATTAAATATGTTACCCAGGAACATACCTACAAATAAAATAAAATATATATATTTACGTCATTTTAACTCAAGCATCATAAAACCATTATATTATAAAAAGTATCGATATAAATTATGCAGATGAAAAAAATAATAATAATAATAATAATAATAAAAAATATGGTTAATTACGATAACGATTCTTTCTACCTAATTGAGACTCTGTTTTTTTTTTCTTTTTTTTTTTTATTGATAATAGTCGATTTTAGATTATTATCATTAAGTCAAATCCAGTTAAGTAGTTCAATTTCATATTAAATTGAAAAAGTACGACAATAAATCAAAATATATATTTTTTGTTTTTTTGTTTCTATGCCTAATCATTTCAAATTGACTTGTGTCAGTTTTCCGAAATATGTAATTTAATATAGCATACCTCTTCAAATCGTTTCTGTAAAGCTCGTATAGACGATTTGGTTGATGTTTGGTGTTGATGTTGATGTTGCTGCGATGTTCCACTTTCATTTTGTAGTTCTAATATCACATGCTTAAAATAGTCAACGGGAGGCACCTAGAAATATTAATTGAAACATTTTATGAATTTGAACATTTTCTGAAATTTTCTTTCATAATTAAATATTATTCATTTTCGAGCTTATAGAAAATTTTCAATTTTTTTGATGATAGAGTTAATTTATTTAAATGCCTCTGCAAAATGTAATTAATTGAAATAATTCCTGTACATTTTTTTAAGCCGAAAAATGAAAGTTATTTAAAATACTTGAATTATATTTTGATGCAGAGAATAAATCAGAATAACAGTGACTCTATCTGTTCCTTAAATATTATTAAAAATTACTACGACTTATGCTATTTATATTTAGAATTGAGAAAATTTAAATTTTAATGTGACAACACACATGTTAAATTTCATTAATGCGCAATATAGTAGAGGTGGCCTTATTCAAATTTGTATTTGTGACATTGATTTTGAAATGTTTCTTTTTTTTTATTTTTTTTTTGTAACGAATTTCCGTAATTCTTCTTAATATGTTTTGTTTATTGTACAAAGAAGCTATATAAATTTAACTAAAACAATAAGTCTTTCCGATTTGTAATTTAAAGTCTATACCATAATAATATATTTTCTGTGCTTATGCAAAAACCACACCGAAAAGTTTTAATTTTATTTAAAAGCTGGGTTTTGCATATCTTTTGAAAACAAATAAAAACATTTTTTTTGAATAAATTACCTGATAAAATATTTGGTATTCAGCATCTGTAATACGTAATGCTACCTCTTCGGGAAAATGGAGTACGCTTTGCAATTCCTCCAGCTCTCCTGGATGAGAGGGCACAGAGGGGGGGGCGGCCGTTGCGCCGACCGATGTTTGCTTTGCTTGATGGGCTAAGAAAAACAGTAAAAAAAAAAAAATCATTTTATAAATATTAAAATGTAATGTAAATGATATGGAAAATAATCTACCGTCAGTGTTGTCCGTTGATGTTGAACACAGACCACTACTGTCCCGTTCACAGTGTGCTGATCCGTCGTTCTTTATTATTGTGCTGGTTTTTGTCGTGTTGGTATTATGATTATGATGATCTACCGTTGTCGTTTTTCGATCTTTATTAGATTGTTGTGTGGATCGTTGCTCTTCTTGTTGATAATATTCTTTATTCGTTTCCTTGTTATTGTTGTCTGCTGTAATTGTATGATACTGGTGGCTGTCTTTTTCCAAGCCCGGGGAACCAAACGGGAGGCCAGGGAATGCCTCACGCATGGTCCCCTTACCTTTGATAGCGGTACAACTGTGTTTGTCAGCGTTACTTCTCTTTTTATTAGTGCGAGTAATTGATCCAGTAGTTGATGTTGGAGCAGATTTACTTCTGTCACCACTATTTTGTCGATTTGTGGATGACACAATAGCTGCTTTTGATGTTTCAACACCACCAATTTTATATAATTATAATTATTGATTGCCAGCGATAATTGAATTATGGAAGGCCGTAACACGATTCTCATCGGAACATTAGCACTGTAAATGCATTAAAATAGTAGTTAGTGGTTTGGATTTTTTGCTTAATTTGAGATAATTATCTATAATTCCGAATCATTAACTCGAAACAGAAGAGAAAACATGGACAAATATCAGCAACATATATATGTACTTTTACTTATTACACTCTCTACTTTCAATTTAGAAAGTTGTTTATTGGGTTTGAAAGACAACGAGAAATTTTCTGGTAAGTATATATTCTATAAAATAACTTATTTCCATAGTTTTCAAATTTCATGACACAATAAAATATACATAAGCACGACTAGCATCTCATTAACAGAAGAGTGTTCTCAACATATTTTTTAATAATATATTTTACATAACTTTAAATGGTGAAGCGGTTTTACAATGGTGATTGGTGTGCAATGTTGTTATGGTTTTTTTTATTTTTTATATATGTATATATAAATATTTCTAAAAAGCTTTTCTTCTTCTTCTTATTATTATTATTATTAAAGTGTGTTAAGGGAACGACCATGAAGCAAGAGTGATGAATCATACATGTAAACAATGTAAGATAATATTTTTATATTTTAATATAATGGAACTGATGCGATAGAAAATTATTGTTATGATGGAATACATGAATTATGAATAATTTTCTTGTCAAAATTTGTTTGTTGTTGTTTGCTATTAGTTATTAATTTTTTTTTTAAAGACATTCGACATTGAATTATCAACAATTCTAACTACCCAAAATCTTTATCAAAATATTTGAATACTTCAAACTGCGTGACAGAAATTTTAATTGGAAACATTTCAACAGAATCTAATTCAATATAATTAAATCTGTATAGAATACCTACTTATAGTAGCAATGAATGAAAATGTTTTTTCGATTTAGGGCCATGATTTTACCGCTACTATTAATTTTAAAGTTCTGTATAACAAGTTAACCAGAATGGTGATTTAAACCCTAAACCCTCTATTATATGCAGAGCCGTCGCTAGACTATTGTGCGCCCGAAGCGGAACTACAATTTCGTCGCCCTTAGCTGAAAATTACATAGTTATAAAAAAAAAAGCTCGCGCTGTCTCCTAAGCAGGGTTGCGGTCGATATTTTCTTTTTGTTTCGTCGATGCCGATACTTATTAATTAATGTATCGTTCGATACTACCGACGTTGCTCTTAGATATTTTTTTCAACAAAAGTATCGAAAAACACAATTTCAATACTTCGATACAGATACCATTTAAGGTCTAATACATAATAATGTGTGGTCAATTGGCCAAAATAAATTGAAAATAAAAAAATGTGGGGGGGCTCCAGTACAAAAATAATTTTCCCGGAAAACCCGACCAGAATAAATTCGGGGACTATGCGGAATCGTTAGAATAAGTCGGGAACAAATTACCTATAATAGTCTCCGGCCAGAATATTTACTTTGCTAGTGACATTGACCTAATTTTTTTCACAAATTTTCTTAATCTCCGTAACTTTCTAATCACTTTGGCATTATTTA
>JAABKK020000544.1:0-25696 GCA_011634745.2 Catotricha subobsoleta
CTGGTGGTAGCTATGAACTGTATCTATAACTCTTCCAATTTTTGTTGAGGTGCTATGTGGCATTCTCTATTATTGATGTGCCATTGAAAAATATAATTTAAACATACATTAAAATAATGCCAGGCGTATTTCAATAAAATGGTGAAAATCTACCGTCTCCATTTTATATGAGAAAATTGACCAAGATGCTCCACATTATAAGTGTGGTGAGTTTAGCGAAGACTTAAACCTTAGGCAAAGACAAAATTATGTGCTGAGGTGAAATGTGCTAACTTCAAACTGCCAAAAACGTACTATTTCTTAATGTCACGAAAAGAAAAACCGCACTGACCCCTAGCTGACTTTTAGGGAAACTGAAAAAACATTGGGGAGTAAAGAATACAAACATACGAAAGTTCGAAACTATTTTCTTATTTTCTTATAAATCGAAGTTCACTTTTTTTTTCAAATCTCGTGTGGGGTGGGGGTTAATACCATGCACGTATGATTGCAGGTATTTAGTTAACATAATTTAGTTTATTTTCGTCTTTATCTAAAATATTTATTTCAATAAAAAGAACAACGATTCCCAATTCGGCAAGTAGTGCTACTGAATAAACACTTTTCACATATATGCGTATTCAGGTGAAAAGGAACCAGAATCTAATTTGCATAAAAAAAAAAAAACAAAACTATCGACGCAACAAAAAAAAAAAAAACTGCTGATATAAAATTTCTGCTAAAACTCACCTTTATTTTGAAGTTGTTGTCGATTAGCATCAGTTTTCAGACTTTCTGCCATATGAACTAATTCGTCTAATTGCGGCTTTTTAAAATCAAGTTCACGAACAACATTCTGAAATTCATTAAAACAAAAAAAAAATATTAAAATGAGTTCTACAAAAAAATAAATAGTTATAAGTAAATCCGATTTCAAGAAAATCATTCTTCAAAGATGTTTTTATGCGCATTTTATACACATATAGAACAAAAAAAAACAAAAAAAAACGGTAGCCACATTCAATCCAAACGAATTCACAAAATATTGATTTTCTTATCACAAAACCCTTTTAATATTCTTTTAATGATAAAGAAGCTAATTTAATTACTAAATGAAATTGATTGAAAAGAATGCTTTGTTTTGCGGGTATAACCATTAACACATTGAACTTTTGTTCGATATATAAGAAAGAGCCTTTAAAAAAAACATATTATTTTGATTTTATGAATTGTGTTTTACCTTTTGTTTATCAATAGCTCTTGAAATTCCGTCCAAATCACCAACTTCAATATTCTGCGTTTTCAGCATATTTCGTTCCAAACTCAACCAATCCGAAATCTAATAAAAACATAATTTTGCGAATGAAAAATGAAAATTTATAAAAAAAAAAAAAAATATGTTTTCTTTTTCTATACCTGCAACACAGACTTATCAAAACTGGATGCCAATAGTGCCGAACTGGTTGTTGATAGGAATTTGGATTTTGCTTTAGCTGAAAATGAACCAGGCACATAAGATGATTCTGGTGAATTTTCTGTAAATAAATGTTTTATAATTTTAATAATATTAGATTTTGAATAGAGAAAAACTGGTTTTAATTTAACTGTTTGTTTTTATTTAAAAAGTGGTTACACTTATCCATTTATCCTTAAATATAATTTTATTACTTGAATAATTTTGACTAAGTATATCCGGATTTAGTTTTTCAACACGTTTTCAATTGTTGAATTTAAAATATTTGTTTTTTTTTTTGCACGCCGTTATAATGTGAATTGTAAACCCGTTATTCATTTGCGTTGAATGTGAATCACAAGTTTTGTGTTAATTTAAGTAGTAAACCCGGATCACTGGTGGTGGCAAAGCCATAATTTTCAATATTCAAACATCAAATTTATTAATTAAGAAATTGTCTACTATATGAAACCCAAATGTCAGTAAAATGACAAAAATATGTCCATCTCGTATTCACGCACTAGTTCTTAAAATATACAATGAACATATTTACGAATGTTGAATAAAATGTCTTTAATTCCTTTGTTAGTAATTTCGTTTTTGAAATGCCATCAATTTAAATCCCATCACATTTAAATGAAAACTAAATTTTATTCCATCGCTCTTTTCTGGCTTTCTTCACACATTTTGGCTTCTAAATTCTTTTTATTAGTGTTTTTAGTTTGAAAAATCTACTACACAAATGTTTTCCTGTCTATCATTTTTTACTTGCACAATGCGAACGTTAAAAACTGAACTGAACATATCAAAGCAAAAAAAAAAAGCAAAAAAAAAAAGCAAAACAACTAATAATAATAAATATACATCTAAATAAAAACGAAAAGAAAATCATTCAAAATTTGCGTGGAACCGTGAAGGTATTTTTTTTATTTTTTTTTTTATCCCTTTAAGGGAATTAGTGTCTGTTCACCTCAAAACTATTTCATTTCCATTCTATTCATTCGAACAAAATAAAAGCTATTAGTAGATTATCATTATCAGAGGTATAAGTAAAAGGCGAAACGAACAAATAACATTTAGATTATATATTTATATAACATTATAATAGTTAATACCAAAATGTTGATAGAAAAGAAAAGAGAATGGAAAACTATATAAAATATACATAAATATTATACCTATATATAATCGTGCAGGATGTTTTTTTTATAGGTCACATTTCATTTCGTTTCATATTAAATTGTGATACAAACACAATGGAAATAAATCTCTCTGATTTTCTTTTCGGTTTTTTTTTCTTTTCCTTTTTACACTTGCACAACATTATGTGTTGAGATATGGAGAGGTATGTTTCTTGGCTTGGCATGTGACATTCAAATGTGACATTATGCAGAATAATTTTTTAATTCTTATAGATAATAATAGTTTGGTTTGTGGTCCCTTTTCTTTCTGCCATTGGCTTTTCAGATATTTTTATTTTCAAAATTCTAACTTAACGTAATTTGGAAGCTCTATAGCCAGAATTATGTTGATTTGACAACGAATGGGTACCCTGTTTATCTTAACGATAAATTGTCGTGACAATTTTCTTACAAAATTGTAATGAAAATGAGTTATCGCGTAGGTAAAACTGTTTTGATAAATTGATTTTGTCGGTTAACACATTGCCGAGGTCAATGGAACAATTGCATCGTGCGTCGATGGTAAAACTGTTTTGTTGGTAAATTGTCGCTTGTCAGTAAATTATCGTATCAATTGTCAACGCTTTTATCGATTCATGGTCAGTCCTGTCGACACATTCTATTCAAATGAAAACGCTGTAGAAATTTGGCAATTCATTACATATAATTACCATAAAATATTAACAATATTTTATCAACATTGAAAACAGAGATAAAATTTCTGTTTTATTAAAAATATTTGTATGGATAAGTTACTAATTTCCATTGTTTGATCGACCGAACCATAAAATTAAAACAAAGTAATACTCGCACATCACAATGTAATGAAAACCACAAAAACAATTAAATGAAAAACAAAAAAAAATATTTAACGTACCTTTTTTGTAATTTTCATTTTGTACTTGTTTGTCATCAGGTAATTCTTGCAATGCACTTAAATAAGAATCAGTTGATGTTCCATTTCCATCTGATTCAAATGACTCTTTTTTACGATTTAAATGTTTTAATGACATTCGAATCGTATCATTGTGTAATGATAAATCATTTCTTACTTTGTCCAATGATTCCATTGTTAATTTTGCTCTGGGACTTGGTGTTGCTTCAGATGCAAGTTGTATAGCAATTTTTAAATCTTCTTGATGTTCCTAAAAACGATATTTTGTTAAATATGAAATTTCTTTATTTTTTCTTTCTTTCCAATTTATGAAATGCAACTGCATTTAAGTGAAGGATTATAATTTTGTGAACATTTTAACAGTCTTAGTTTTATAGTCAAAATAATGCGGTTTAACAGAAAACCTCTAACACTGTATTAACATTTTCAATATTTCGAGGAAAGTTTAAATTCATTTTGATTGATAGTTTTCGAACTGCGTCTTAATTCACAACAACGTTTTTATACATTTGTTTACACACAAAAAAAATAAATAATGATGGAAAATAAAAAATTGAATAAACTTGCTGATCAGATCAATCTCTCACAGCCGGAGCCAAACGTTAAATAAACACGTACAAAAACACACAAAAAAAAATTATAATTTCATATTATTAACAATTTAACATCTTGTCATACAGAGATTGCAGAGACGTCTCTAAACCGCACAATAAAATGTGAAAATATACAAGATTTCTGTGACTTAAAACACGGAACAGAATACACACACGATATGAAAATATAACAGAAATGACATATGGCTAAAATTAGATACCCGCGACCGGGCGGTACGTTTTGAACTCACGATCGGTCAAAGTAACACTAAAATCTATAATATTTTGTTCGGCATCGTGTGTGTCTTCTCCATACATGATTTTTTTCTTTTTTTTTGAATGAAATAATAATTTCTAGTATTTTTAGCGATACGTATGTAAAATTATAATACATTTTTGTAACAAAAACTATTTTCGATTTTTAATAATTTACCGAAATTTATGTTTGTCATTCAAAAATAATTTAAAATAACATAAAAATGATGTTTGTGTTTTCCACTCAAAGTGTAAGTATGAGAAAGTGCATCGAAAAGGAGGTGTGAGTTTATTTTTGATAATGGTAGAAATGATCAATGCTTTCCGTATGTTTCCGCCACAGGCCATCTGTTTTCAAAATGTAATGACATCACATATCGCAAGTGTGAACATATTACAGATTTTAACATTAATTTAGTTGCAATATGAAAATGGATAAAGCTGAATGGATATATAAGTACCAGCAATACTGGGGTAAAATGAATTTATTAGATACCTCAGAGAGTAAGTTCATTCACTCACTTATTCGAATAAGAATAAGTGAATTTTTATATCTTTGTTTCTGATAACAAGCAGGGCAATGAAGAGAGATAAAATCTCACTTATTCTTATTGGAATAAGTGAGTGAATGTACTCCCTGCTATGAAATAACTACCAAAACATATTTCATACAAATAAACCATTCTGATCAAACTCTAGTTTTTCTAGGGAGGTCGATATCAGTGCTTATCAATCAACAAACCATCAAACCATCAAAATCTCAAAGCGAAAGGTGGATAGAACGATTTGTAGATAGAACTTCTTATAGAATAATTTGAAATCGAACGATATACCGACCTATATTGTCCGTTTATTCATGAACTTCGACATTGTATTGAATATCATTTAATTTAAAACTTACCCGAATCACATCCATCCGCTCAACCAATTCAGATTCAATTCTATTGTTTACTGGTTTTTCCAAAAGTCTATTTATTTCTATAATAACACTTTCAATTGATATTGAATTGTTATCAGCATCGAAATTCTGTTTCTTTTGTTTTGATTCGGTTATAAATTCATTTGCAATAAATGAATTGTTGATTTTCTCTTTGATCTTTTTCTGATTCACCGAATTATCTGCTGATTTCTCTGAATATTCCGCATTTATATTAAACTTTGTTGATGTTCTGAAAAATTAAATAAAAAAAAAATAATAATTTGAATTATCGATAGTGGGTAAACTAATGACAAAAAACCAAAAACTTACTTGGCTTGTTGCACTTCCCGGAATTTATCTCGTAAAATTGATTGAATTTTCATAACAGCATTCGATAGCTCAGAAGAATTACCATGCGTTTCCAATACCAATGAATCACCTTGTGATATTAGTGTGGCTGCGTCCGGTGCAATTGACATTTTTAAATGTTCAATAGAATCTGGTTTACTGATTGACTGTTCGATTTTTTCACGTGTCTCAATTAATTTCTTGATCATATATTTGGCCATTTTTTCAAATTCAAAAACTCTTTGCTGCAAAGAATTTGAATTCGATGGAAATGAAAATGTTGATAGTGACGGTGAACGATTACCATTGTCGGTTAATTTATTTTCATGTAATACATTTGGTTTTGTGGTATTTGGTGTTTCGATACGACTCTGTGAAATTTAGATAAATACCAAAAATTATTTTAATGCATTTAGAAAATTTATTGTAAAGCAAAATTTCAAAGAAATTGTTGTTGTTATCAACACAGTAATGTGTCGGTTGAATCAAATAAGCAGCAAACATCAGGCGGTGCCAACTAAGTAAAAAAAAATGTACAGTGAAACCTATTTAAGTGGATAGGTTGCGATCACCAATTAAATTGATCACATATAGATTTGAGTTAGAGAATGAAACTCATACTTAATCAGTGATGCTTATATATATATTTCCATTGTAGCAGTTAGTGCTTAGCAGATACTATTAAACAAAATGTATGTGGATATATTGAGAAGCACTCAAATTGCATACACGATATACATTATAATTAATTCCAATTAAATCTATGGAGCAGGAGTTGATAAGAATATTTATGAAACTCTATAGGTTTAATAAAATATTTTATCCGTTTGAAGCTTTTCTAAATGCCGCCGCGAGTTATCGAAAAATTCTCGCATTACTCGAGTAGACACACAATAACTGCCCTTACAGATGGCGGGTCCACTTAAGTAGGTTGCACTGTATGTACATATTTCATAAAATAAACTTAATTTAGATGTTATACTGCAATGTGTGTAATTAATAAAGCACTCAAATGCTTATAGCATCATTAAGTGCATAATATTATTTTATGTGCGTCCTAAATTTTCCTAAAAATATACAAAACACACACACATAATTTAAATAAAAGAATTATTATCAACGATCATCAGTGATACTCTTAAAACAAGAACAAATAATGACAAATAAACAGAAATACAACGAAGCCACAATAACAAAAAATTATTTCAAGAAAGAAAAAAAAAAAAAAACAAAAAAAAAACAAAAAAAAACAAAAAGATTAATAATTAATAAATACCGTGTCACTATCTGAATCAAATTCGGTTGTCATTTCCTTTGAAAATCTCGGTATGTCTTCGTCATCCGAGAAAACTATTGGCTCATCGAAATTTTCCTTATCCGAATTATAAAAACTATCACGTTCCGTTGCACTTAAAATTTCTTTTAAGGTTGGAGTAAATTTTTTTTTATTCGATGATTTTATGGTTGGTGGTGGTCTATCCATTTCTGAATCACGTAAAATATCACGATCTTTTGTTAATTTATGTTTTCGTTCGTCAAACGAAATGCGTTCTTTTTCAATGGTTATAGTGTCGATGGTTTGATCGTTATTTGCCTCATCCTGACACCGTTTATTTCTTAATTCCGTTAATTCTTCTTCAATCTCTTCAAAAATGTCGGTTTTTGTTTTTCGATCATCTAATACTGGTGTCGAACTTGTATCGGTATCGGATGTTTCCGATGTTATGTCAATTATGTTAACCGTTTCAACGTATTCGGGCTCAAAATAATCAACATTTTCTAAAATACTAATTGTATTAATGATTTCACCAACGTTTGGCATTAACGTTGAATGCTCAACAGTTTCAAATGTATTGAATCGATTTACTGGTTTTGATGGTATCGTTAAATTCGATTCACGTATTTCAACAACCGAAATCGGTTCTTCTTGATTATCAGATGTATGTCGAAAATCAAAATGTTCACGTTGACTATCATTTTCATTTTTATTTTGATAGATTTGTGAAAATAATGAACTGGATTCAGCCAAATGAAATGTTTTTGGTAGTAAATCGGGAAGTACATTTTTATTTGAATTTGATTCGATAGCCAATTTATTTTGATTTGGTTCCGAAACAATCAATTCATGTGAATATGTTTCAATTGGTTTATCATTTAATGTTGTGGCTGATGTTGATGCTGATGGTATTCTAGATCTTCTTTGACGTACTGTATCACTAACCACAACAATTTCTGTATCATCAATGTCATCTTGTTTTGTTTTCGTAGCAATCACATCCTGTGAATTGTAAGAAATAAGAGAAAATGTGATGGGAAACACGTTATGGTTTAAATTAGTGACATAATATTTTTTTTTGGGATGTGTTTTTTTTTTATATAAAACATTTAGTGGTTAGCATTTTAGATAGTAATGATAATAATAAAAAAAAAAGGCAAATTAAGTAGTTTTTGTTTATGGCCACCACAAAGAAGCGTTAATATGTATTTGGTTTTAAGTTTTGTAGAATATTTTCATTCTGACCCAATTATTTTCTCATTGCGGATGATTTTCTAGCCCATATTGTGCGTGATTTTTTTTTTGTTTTTTTGTATTTATTTTTATTTTGCCCGAACACCAGTCTAAAATTGTGTGAAGCCCCCGGTTTTTAGCATATAGATTAATATTTATGATCGAAAATTATACAAAATAAATTTCTAAATGATTTGTGTTTCATGTGTATTTTGTGTTTTTGTGAAGAATTGTGAAGAATTGCTGAATAGATTTTATATTTAAATGAAGATTTTCTTATATATTGAGACCATTTTCATTGGCGCCATGATGATGAGTATACAAGTGACATTTAACTCTTTAACTCAAGTGGAGTGGTTATTAGATTTATTTCAATTAGTAAATACATTTTTGATAGTGTAGGTAGATAAATACATATATCGATAGTGTTTCATTTTAGAATAGAATTGGTATTGATTTTCAATTTGTAGTTAGTTTGGCTAGAAATGTGTATATATTACGAATAGAAGATAAAATATGGTGAGGTAGCTTAGGATATGTGAGTGATTTGCATTTCTATGTTTATCGTTTTTTTTTAACTTATATTTATAAGAATAACATAATCCCGAACGGACACAAAAAAAGGCAAACAATTTTTTAATGATTTTAAATTAACTGAGACAATTTATAAAATGTGTATTGTATGTAAGTTGATCTGATTTTTATAACACATTTTTTTTTTTTTTAAATTTTGAGTAACTTATTTGCTTGAATGCAAAAAGGAAAGAAGAAAAAAAATTGTCTCAATTGATTTAAAATTCGAAATAGTTATACTATGTACAATTTACAACAATACACTTCACAATATTTTCAATTCAAAGTTACCATTAAGTTTAACATTTACCTGAACAATGTTCGAAACTTGCTGATGTAAATTTAATATATCATTATTGGATATGTCCATATTTTGTAAATCGTGTTCCATGATTCTGTAAATTGAAAAATTATTATATTTTTATTAGAAAATTGGATTTTGATTTCGGAAAACCTAATAACAAATCACATTTTGGAAGTGTTCCGGATTTTTTTTTTTTGCATCAGTATGTGAAATATAATATAAGACAATGTCTAATAATAATTCTTATTTCCCATGAGGTATATTCATACGTACTCGGATCGTTTCAGGAACGTTTCTGTAAGGAAACTCTCCAGGAATACAGGAACGAGAATTGTTAATAGGGTAATTAAACATTGAGTAGATGACATAATCAATAAAACAAATTAAAATTTACAACAGGAAACATCAGACAGAAATCACCATTAATCAGAGTCTATACAGATTTTGGATTTATAACATACGTACCAGAAATAAAAATTTGCTCGATTTTCTAAAGCCCCTCTTTCCCATTTAAACAAATTTAACAAGCTAAAGATGCTTTCACATAAAATAAAGAACAAAATCAAACTCACCGTAACGTTTCCATTGATATCGTATCCAAATTTTGTAGCGTCGATTTAATCTCCAATAAACTTTTGCCAATGTCAATGTCGGTGATTTTTGAAAATTTCTCCGTCAGATCATCGATTCTCTGTCTCAATTCTTCCAAATAGATTGTTTCACAAAGTGTATTATACTCTTTGTACAATTCATTGCATTTATCGATCATACCTCGAATCTGATCACTCGATAGTAACGTATCTGATGGTAACACATTCTTACCTCGTCCTTTACCAAATTTTATCATAGCATCAATCCATTTCTCAATAACATTTAAATGCATGGTAATTGTATTTGATATTTCCAATAGTTTTTCCAAAGAGTTTTTCGATTGGGTGACATGTTCACCCAATGCATTATACAAATGTTTTAATGCATCAATTCCTAAACTTAATTTTTTCGGATGTTTCGTTGTTTTATCTTCACACACTTTTCGTCCCGTTTTAATAACACTCTCAATTTCAGATTTCACCTCGGACATTGTTCGATACATTTTCAAACAGTGCTTATATTGATCTTGTACATTATTTGGTCCGGCCGATGGAACATCCAAAATACATGAAATACGTTCAACACCACGTAATTCGCCTAATGCACGATTCAAACGACTTTCAAAGTTTGCTTGCGGTGATGTAAATGTATTTAGTTTTACTTGTGATGTGGTGAAACGTTCTTCAAGTAATCGAACTTGATCACGTAATCGATTGGCTGCTTCGATTTTTCCTTTCTTTTGATATGAATCCACTTCTAATTTCATTTCGTTTAGGATTTTTTCGTTTGTTTGGAATTCATCGATTAATCGCTAAAATGAAAGAATTATTTTTCGAAATTAGTTTTTGTGAGAAAAAGCTTTTTATATTTTCCCAATATAAAACAACAACAAAAAAATGATGAAAAATCTGATCTCCAAACTTCCATTACTTAAGAAGGTGGATGGAAATAACGCCGGATGAAACTATTGGCATGGAAACAACGCCAGATGAAAAATGTACAGAAAACTACTTGCTGAGAAAAGATCTTTGTAACCTCAGAATAACTTTTTGCTTTCCTCAAAAAATTACCGAAAAGATTTACTTTTAAAAGATCTTTGCCACCTCAGAATAACACATTGTCTTTTTAAAAAAAACTAAAAAAACAATTTGCTTATAAATTTCATCCCGCGGTATTTCCTAGAGCCCTTAAGAAATCAGTGAAGATGATTAAAAAATACATTTTATTCAAACCCTGAATTTTGCTTAAAACAAACAACATGCATCGATGACTATAGAAATATATTCACTATATGAGATCTTTCTCATTAGCAAATGTCTCATTTTCTTTTCACACGAACTTATCGTCAATGATAATGAATTTAAATGAAAAATACATAATAAACAAAAACAATGCAATAATTCACAATAAACAGCTAAGTTCCACCAAATTAGTATATACATATATAAATATTGATTTTAATTTCAAGCTAATGGAATGATTACAATCAACATGCCAAATAAATAATTTATTAAAAACATACAACTCATTTCTATTTATTTAGCAAATGCATTCTAAAAAGAAATATATAAAAAAACAACAACCTGAAAATCATGTGGTAAATCCTCCATTGTTGTGTCATTAGTGAGATGCTCATTTAATGATTCATCGGCACGATAGATCCAATGTTGAAAATTTGTTATGCGACTTTCAGAAGTTTGTGCTTCTGAAACAGCCTTTTCCAACATTGTTTGACGTTGCTTAGCCTGAAAATGTGTTTTATGTTTTTTTTTTTCTGGGTTTTGTCATTCAAATTTCATGCAATTAAAATACATATAAATTAAAAAAAAAAAAAGAATACATTCCACAAACTGTTCAGAGTTTTTTTTTTTTTATTATTATTCAAATATTTAAATAATATACAAAAATTTCAAAATGCAATGAAATTTACAAGACAGACTTTGGTTGTGATTTAAGGAAAAAAAACAAAAAATTATGATTGTGTAGCTTACCTGATGTTGCAGCAAATTCCATCGATCGGTTATTGATTTGACATCAGCATTTATGGATGTGGCCATACAATCGTGATCGATAAGTTCATTACCCAATTCTTGAATTTTCTCTAAGCGATCATCGGAATGATTTCGAATGCTGTTTTCAAGATCCTATTATGGAAAATGAAAGAGTAATTTTAGTTTGGTTGATGAATAAAACTAAATTTTGTTGAGAAAACTTACATCTAACTCCTCGAAAATCTCCTCAGCGTCAGCAGCATTTTCCGGGCTCTTTCGCAAACATTTCTCTAATTTATCCATGTATCCAGTTTCGGATACAATTAATGTTTTCAATTCACCCAATTGACTTGAAATATGCTCTAAGAGTCCAGTTCGATTGTAAACTAATGCTGTTACTTCATTCCATCTTGCATTCATTTTTGTAAATTGTTTAGCTAGGTGTGAATATTTTTTATGGCAATTTGGTTGATTCAGTAATTCATCAATCTGTAATAACATTTCACTGCCGATTTCATTTAATTCACGAAAAACAATTGTTCTTTGTTCACACGCTTCTTTTAGCGTTTGAAATTTTGCTTTAATATGAAATAGTTCATTGGAATTTGTAATTTCTGAATTAAGGGTTTTTGGTGTGTTCATTTCTAATTCGTTTAACCACAATTCCGTCTGTTCAATTCGTTGTAAAATGTCTTTAGTTTGGGCAATAATTTCATGTAATTTAATTGAATTGTTTTGAAATAAGCCAATGATCTTTGCATAGAGGTCATTTAGATCTTTAATTTTGATGAGTAAATGTTCTTTATGTTCGTCATCATTACTATCTTTAACAATTATTTCACTGAAATTCTTTACACTAATTATGTCAATTTCCATTTTTTTTATTTCCATTCCATGTGCTTCATATTGACGAGATTGTTCTTGTAAATCATTTAGTTCACCCAATATGAAAATGTCCTCTTGAAATATTTTCTCGATGTTTCTTAAAAATTTAACCACATTTTCATATTCGCTGATGAAATGATTAAAATTTTCGATAGCTGTTGTTTGCTTAATAACTCGTTCGTTCATTGCATTTGGAATTTTTTGCCATCGCTCGTACAACTCTTGAACAATAATTGAATCGTTACAATTTTCAGCAAGAAACTGATCATTCTGCTCTGCAAAATCAATACATCTGGATTTAATTGCAATCAATTTTGTTAAATTTTCATTCATTTTCTCTAAATTTGATACAATAAATTGCGAACTTTCGGCTTCATTTAAAAACTCTTTTAAACCACTAAGCCTATGGTCATTTGCTTCAATTGAAACTGTATCCGTGCTGCCATACTCTTCTTGAACCAGACGCACAATTGCACTTTTAATATCTGACCAACTCTGATAGAATTGATCGAAATCGTGACGCCAATCTTTTAAACTTTCGGCTGCCGGTGAATTACAAAATGATTTTGCTTCATTTATTTCCGAGCTTAGCGATTCCATATAAGTTAAACGATTCTCTAATTCTTCTTTTGATGATGAACTAACATTTGCATATTGTTTAAACCAATCTTGACAATCGGCTAATATTAATTTAAATCCCGTCAAATTACGATAGAATTTATCTTTCACCAAACTTTGTTCGTTAACTTCAATTAAATGTTCAATACGAAAATTTAGCTCATCATAATTCGAACCAATATTAATTATTTGACTTTCTTCTAATGAAACATCGATGTTTGTATCGATGCGAGCACATTCTTCCAGCAATAATTTAACATCTGAATACTCAATAATTTTCTGCTTTAGCTCCCGTTCCAAAACACTTAAAATCACACTTTGATCTTTAAGATTATTGCTGTTATTCACTTCAGTTAATTTATATTCGCTGCCATTAACAAATTCAACCATTTCTTGAATTCGCTGTTCCAATTCGAGATGCTTTTCAGATTTTTGTAATTTTCGTTTTTTACTTGATTGTGGTGATTCCTCAAGTTCAATATTAAATACATCGTCGATTTCAATATATGATTTTCGTTCAATTTGATTGAATTTCGATTGAAAGTCAATCCAACCATTTGGAATTTCTGTATTATCATTTGTGGTGGTAACCGAAAAATTAAAACCCATTCCTTCAATACGCTGTTGTTGTACTTCAACAATTTCCTTTAATGCTTCACATCGATCTTCTAAATTCTCTAATTTTCCCAAAATTGTTTTTGAAGCTGGTTGCAAATCTTGTCCGGTTTCTTCTAAACGCAATAAATAATCGTACAATGTATTCAAATCTGTAGCACAATATCGTAAATTATTCATACGTTCCATTACACTTCCAATTTCTGTGACATTTTTTCCTTCCATTCTTTTTAAATCACTTTCTCTGGCATCCATCCATTTTACAACAATGTCATAATGGACAGTTAAACATTTCCATTTAAAACTGATGTCTTGTAATTTTTCAAATCGATTTTTAGTCCATTTAACAACGTGCGACCAACGTTCACCCAATGCCGATAGTTTATCCTCTAAATCATTGAATGATTCATCATTTACAATCACCACCAAATTACTTAAATCATCAACTAAGGTCTTTTGTTGATTCAGTGAGGTCTCCAGTAATTTATGTTCTTCCAATTGACTTTTTATAATATTTGGATTGGTGCTGATTTCGGCCATTCGTGAAATTTGATCTTCAGTATTGGTCAATAGTAAACGTAATTCATCAATTTTACCTAATTGAACCTCAGCTAATTTTGAATGTACTCTCGATTGAACATCTAATGCACGCATCCGTAATGTCTCCCAACGTTCATTTAACAGAAACATTTGATGTTTAATTTCGTTTTGATCGTCGCTTGTTAGACCAGTAGTTGATTGTGATTCAGATAATAATCTGGCACCTTCTTCTAATGCACCACCAACATATTCTTGATATTCGGATAGTTTTATCATAAATTCTTCATGTGCTTGGAATTGTCGCTTAGCTTCCGCTAATTCTGTTATATTTGGAAGATCTTTAGATAGAATTTCTTCAGCTTCCAGCAACAATGACAATACCACTTCAATGGCATTTTGATAGCCGCCAATTTCAACAGATGCATTTGTTGCGGTTGATAATGGACGTGAATGAGATTCCATAAATACTTGAAAGTTTTGTGAACCACCGCCAAGTTCTGTATCTATATCTGTAGCTGCATCATTTTTTTCCAACGTATTCAAAACGGAATCATTTTTTGAAATTGTAAATGTTGAACTACGTTTTATATTCGGCACTGGAAATTTACTCAAATCATCTATTGATTTTGCTAATGATATTTCATCTAAATCTGTTAAATTGCCGACATGAAATGGTTCTTCATGAAATTGAACTTTTTGTTCTTCAAATTTCTCTTCATGTTTTCTATTATCGGTTGTAGTTTTAACATTTTCCATATCTTTTTCATCGAGCAATTGAATTTCTTCGGTGCTACCATCAAAATGTTGTTTTAATGTATGCAGACTGCCACTGGATGCGGACGATGTTGCCAACGCCAATTGCTGTGCACGACTTGAATCGATTGCATGATACAAACACATAACATACATTAAAATTGATTTTTTATCTGGTTTATTGGTATTGACATCTTCTGGATCAAGAAGCTGTTCAATTTGATAGTGACGCGCTGCCAAATCAAATGCTAATCGTAATCTATAAATGAAAAATAAAAGTTTACATACAATTTCAAAATATGTTATTTCAATATATTTCATACCTTGCAATGGGATGTTGTTTAAGCACCAATCCCAAATCAAATTCAATGCCACAATCATGCAAAATATACAGAAATGCTACACCGTCTGACCAACTAGATGAAAAATCGTTTATTTTTAAACCATGTTTATCCGTAAATTGTCTAACCCAAATCAATAGATTCTTTTCTAATCCACTAATCGCCTCTGAATTCACCAATTTCTGTCCATCAAAACATAATGCAATTATCCATATTAGACCAAGTGTTAATTTTTGATTGCCACCAACAATATCTTCACTCGATATATTCAATAGTTTAACACCATTTTCACTAAGTACTTGTAACGCTTTATTAACATTATTTATGTGATGAACACGCATACGACCTTTTTCACGTTTCTATAATAAAGCAATTGGATCCAATTAAAAAAAAAAAAAACAGAAAAAAAAATGGTTTTAATTAAATGGGGGAGATAATTTCAATTGCATTCAATTAAATTTTACACTTACATATTTTGTGTTTGTTAATACTTCTAAAAGAGCCAATAGTTTGTGGCCATCTCGTAAATCCAAGAACAAATCATTAACTAGTGGAATGTTTGTTTTCGACAATTGAGCATTTATCCATTTGGTAAAAGTTTTTTTCTGCACATCCTGTCGTTCATCTGGAACAAAAAAAAAAAGGAAATTGGAAATTAAAGTTTTTGTTTATTAAGATTTTGCCTGAAAAGAAGCAAAAAAAAAATCATATCAACAAAATGTTTTTTTTTTCTGTACCCATTTTAAATCATATTTGTAAATATCACGTTGTAAATATTTAGACTTTGCAAATATCTTCAGTTTTTACATACACACACACACAAATATTTTTCGTTTTGTAGTATTTTCTTATCTCAAATCTAATTCATTTTCAAACAAAGGTTTTTCTTCATAAGCACTTTTAAGCAACCAGCGAATATATTTTTCAAATTTTGTTATCTTCGAACATTTTTAATACGAATTCAGAAATTTGTATCGTTTTGAATACTTTATATACGAAGTCACTTAGTTTTTGTTTTCTTTCTTCTACGCTTCTATAATACACATGAAAGTAATAGAAATTCAATATGACATAATATGATATCTTTTGTGCCGATGATACAGAGACACACGTAATAGCAAGAATATATACTTATATTCCAATTTATATTCTATATTTATTTTATGAAAATGTGCAACATCTTTTCTTCATTGCAAAATGTATTGAAAATAAAAATCAATCATTAATTAAAAAAAAACTAACGAATAATTTTTTGGTTTTTTGGGAGTGGCTTTTGATGTTTTGAGTTTCAATTGAAAGATTAGATCATTATTCAAATAGTAGATGCTTTATTTATTGTTGATAGGTTCAAAAATTAAATGAATTTAAAAATAGATGTTTTTATTTCTTTGGTTTTTCGACTATTATTGATTTGGTATATATGTGTGATTTTGATTTCGTTGATGCGAATTAATGTCATTTTGAATCATTTTTAAATTGAATAAATTGTTGTACCAGTTGAAAACAATTCTTCTATTTTATTGTGTTATTTCTTTTTTTTTTTCAAATATCTTTCGTTACTTTCTTAATTCAAAGCTATCTAAAGAATAAACATATTCAATTATTCTTATGGCCTTTCGATAATTTATGCATTTCATTGCATCGTTCAACACTTTATTCGAATAATTTGTTTTTTTTTTTCGGATTCATTGTTATTCTTATTATTCTGGACTTGACTTACAGCAAATTCTTTTATTCGTATTGAATTTCATTTGAAAACAATTTCGATCAATTTGTTGAAGAAAAAACTTAATAAGGATAACAGAAAAAAAAATCTTATTTCAAGTAACTCATATGAGTAAAACATTCCATTGCTAGTGGTAAATTTTAGGTATACAAAAAGTATACAATTGGGAGGAAGTTATTTCTGTTCGATTTTTTTGGGTCGCAGGGTAGATTTTTAATCCTTTAGATGTAAAACACTTAAGTTTTTTTTTCTAGATCATTTCAAGCGCGCTTAGAGTTTGTGCAAATTCCTATATAAAGAAAAATTATATGGGGTAAGTTTTACATCTTTTGTGCATAAAATGCCGGTATATTTTTGACAGAAAGTTTATTCCATTTGTGCAAGATTTTATTACATTTTGTGGTAAAATCGCATTTTAGTACAACGTAATACATTTTCCCCATCATTTTTATCTGTGTAGATGTTTTGTATGAAATCTATGGAAAAAATGTTTGGAAAAAATGCATGTCTCTACCAAATCTTCGAAAAACTCTCTAGATACCAAGATGAACTGATCTACTTCAAATAGTTTTTCACAATTAATTTTACAATTATAGATATACCAAACCGTTCTGCAAAACAGTTATATAGATCGAGCGAGCTTATACCGAAACGAGTAGAAATGATTAGGTTGAACAACTGAGAAAACCTGTAAAAAAAAAGATTCCATTCAAAGTATGTAGCCTTCTTTGTTTTTAATTTCTTCTTATGTACATGACGCATTTCAGCTGTTTACCAAATCATTCTTGCTATTTTCCGTATAAGTTCTTGATCTATAACTATTCTGCATATAACAATTCGGTGCATCACTATTTACAATATAAATTCATATTTTCTTAAATTTATTCATAAATCATAAGTGATTAACAAACAATTGTTTGCCCTAACAATAATAAATCCTTCTATTATTTACAATGAAATAAAGTTAAAGCTCAAGAGCAAACTGGCAAATAAACAGTCCCTGCAAGAGTTAAATTACAATTTACTATTTACAACCTGAAAAACATAAAAATTAAACAAGGAAAACAAAACGCAAAACAAAGTATTCCAGCTACCTTATGTTGTCATTTTGGTTGCTGTGAAAACAAAAAAAAACTATTCCCCAAAGTTAATACATATTTTCACGGGATTAGGAATGATATCAATCATGTCTCAGTTCATATATTTCAGCTTTTCATTAATAAGCTATACAATCAAAAACCATGACATTCCGACAGTCCTTCATTTTCTAATCTATCAAACGGCATTCTCTCTGTTCACAATTCTCCTTCTCAACTCACAGATTAAAAAGATCAGCAGAATTTCATTTTTCTTTTTCTATATTTTGTTCAAAAACATATCATTTATAACATAAAATATTATTTATGTGCTTTAATATGGGCCGAACATTTCATCATAGTGCTAATAATAATAAGAGTAGATTTTAATTTGAATTATTTCAGTTATATGTGATTATGGCTTTAAATTACTTATGGAGTTGCGAATTGATAAGAAAATACTTAGTTGAATTGGTTTTGAAAGGACTTAACGACTAACTGGAACACTAAAAAGAAAAAACCTAAATAATAATAAAAGAAGTAGGTACTAAAAATCCAATATAAGTACCAAATAAAAGTATACCAAAAACGTTTTAACATCAAATACGTCCGATTAGATAAAGATATTTTATTGATTCGATTTCAATTCTACTGCCTATCCGAACTGTAAGATTTCTTGTCTTAATCCAATAAAATTTATTTTTTAAAATAATAAATACATAAAATGCATTATCATCATAATTTCAATTCCATTATGATTATTATTATATCACACACAGATATGTATCTCGGTTCACACATATCAATAATGCAAGTCAATGTTTCTGTTATACGAAAATTTAAACATAATCTGAATCGGTATAATAAACCATTTTTTTTTTCTTTATTATTATTATTGTTTCGTATGCCTTGTAATGTAACTATCATCATTTCATAAGTAATAATTGTAACTTCCATAAACTTATTTATTGTTTATAATATCGATAATATTTGTGTCGCGCGCAGTCAAGTCACACAAAACTCATCCAGCTCAAACAATCGATACACACAAACACCCATATAGGTTCATTCAACTGTATATAAATATGTGTTCGTACACAAATAAATAAAATATATAGTTAGTCATTTTTAAATTTATTTTAATTAGATATTTTTACTGAATTGTGCGTTGTGGTGGTGCCCTGATAATCGGTTATTGTGGCTTATTTCTATATACATACTTATATATATATTTTCTATTTTCCATTTCAATAGTTTAATTTTGATAAAAAAATTCAAATGAATAGGCAAATGATGATAAGTTTTTTTTTTGAATGTCGCTTATTTATACTTGATGTTGATATTATTTAATTAATAATAACGATTGTGATAATAATTTATTAATTACTTTTTGTCTGCGCCACTATAGCCAATGAACGAACGGTTCGGCCAAGTAACATTTTTTTGTTTGTTTTGAATATTGTTTTTAAATTGGAATATCGGATGGATATTTTTTTTTTGATTACCTACGAGTAGTTTATATGTCGAATTTAAATCGCATATATTTGAAATATTTATTATTGCTCCACTGTCTCAGTTCCACCAAGTCGTGACGATGATCGATGCAATTAATTGCGTATATGTATTAAGTAGGGTCGTTTTTGCGTGAAATTTAAATTAAAAACGACCCTTTTTCAACTTTGATCAAAGAATTTAAATATTTAATATACATGTACGCAAAATCATCGCCACGACTTCGTGCAAGTGTGACAGTGATAAAATACAACTGAAAGCTAATGGGTCCTGTTATTAAAGTACACAAAAGTAATATGTATTGATATTTGAAATATCGAATATAAACAAAAGTAACCATAAAATGATTTTCAAAAAAAAGATCACCAGTTAAGATTTACCGAGAAAGATTTCCAGAGAGATCAATAGAAAAATGTTTAGGAAGATGAAAACGAGATCACCTGAAATATCCCACTGAAATTTTTTCAGGGAAATCACCAAGAAGGTCGTCGAAAAGTTCTCCAGAAATATCGTCCATTCAATAAAACAAAATTAACACTAAATTACTTGAAATCCTTAATCGATTAAATAAATATACCTATTACGCTATACCCGACTGTTCTCACGAAATAGATCAGCATTATGAAAAAGTGTCTTTTATATCGTGGAGGTATGAAAAAGTAATTCTTAGACCAACAATCACAACGTCAGACAGAGAATGAAGAGAATAATTTCAATAATATCTGCTTATTGCGATCTTAATCGTATTGGTCTTGATATCAGTTTAATGATCTTAGATAGAAGATCATAAATGCCATATTTTTAATGATTAATAAATTGAATAAAATCTCAAGAGTTTCGATATTAGATGAATGATGGATGAATTGACGATGATCCATAAATAAAAATTATTTTCAAGTAGTTCGCGTTTCCAGTTAAAAAGTCTCTAAAATAACTCTGAATATAAAACAGAACCATCCAAAAATATCTAATCAAAATAATTAATGAATTTTTAACTCTAATAATTAATGTTTAAAACATTACTTGACGTCAAATGTGTCCCATCAAATATTTATAACATTTCCAATTCGTTAGATCTCGACAACATTTAAGTATACTTATACATTCAGCATTCTTATTTCTATTTAAAAACAATTTCTCTTCTCTATATTAAAAATATCATATTTCCTATAAAATTCATTTGTATATCTTTTGTCATTAATATAATAAATAACTATGATTATTATTTAATCAACTAATATCGTCAACACTCGAGCATCGAAGTCAAACATATTGTTTTTTCTTATATATATATATATGTATATTTATTCGATGTTCAAACTAGCAATCAGCAAATATAGCTCACCGCACCGCAATGCACATATACAAAAAAAAAAAATGTATATATTAGTGTCTGAAGATGCATAGAGAGAGAGTAGGTAGAATCCGTGGTCCGATGTAGGTAATAATTATGTTTAATATTTGTTTTCATAGTAAATATATAAAATATATAAAGAGATAGTTTCGTTATGAATGAATTTCTCCTACATAGTAAATAAAAAAAAAAAAATCCCACTCGTTTTAACCATATTTGAAAATTGGAAAACGATAGCTTTTATTTTATTATGATGATAATTGAAATGCACAATTCTACAAACACCATTTTAATTATTTTGTGCAAAAAAAAACATAATTAATTTATATATTATTTTTTTTTTAAGTATTGTTTATTCGAGAATGGCATTTTACATATAAATTATCGATGAAAGAAATTTGCTTTTATATTATCAGTTTAGTTTATTTTGTTTGTTTCCAATTGGAAACGGAATTTCACGTTAAATTAAGCGATCGAATTTCTTTTTTTTAAGTTTCCTGATGGCAATAAAGTATTTTCACAAAAATCTTAATACAGTTATAACCCCCTGATAAGTGAACACACACCCCTTTAAATGAAACACTTTTTTTTTTTTTCATTATTGTTGGAAAATGTCTTAAATGTATTTTAAAATTGAAAATTTTCATTTTCCGGAACACAAAAAAGAAAAACATATCGAAAATATCCTCTAAATGAAACGTTTCATTCTAAGGACGCGACCGAGTGGTGTTTCACTTAGAGGGGGATTATACTATAATAAGTAATTGAGCAGTTGTTTATTGCTTATAATGTTAAATTGTATTCAAAAGATTTTTTTTTTTTGAAAAATCCCGTTCCACGCATTCACTTATCTGTTGCTTCGACATTAAATTAAGGATATAGCTACCAAATTCTTAGTGTGTTTAACTTAAGACTGTCAAACAATGTAAAATATAAGATTCGCTGGTTTCACTTTGACAGAAGTTCTAAACGTTTATATTCGATCGTCTCCATCTACCTATTAACTTGTATATTAATCCATTCACTAATGGCGTACATCAAAATCAAATGTAATTTCCAGAGCAAATGTATGATTGCATAGAAACTTCAATATCTACAGTTTGTTACAATTTCATTCTTTCTCTATTTCAAGATAAAATTTATTTAATGCCCAAATTAATCGCCATGCGATAGGATTAAACACCGTAATAAAAATCATTCAACCGAAAATTTAAAGAAATTAATAATCTTTCTGTTCAAAGATAAGTAACAAAATCAAATAAAAACAAAAAAATAACCAAAAAAATTAACAAAGTTATTCTGAAAAATGCAATTTGAAATGAATGATCTTGAATCGCATTGAATGAAACATATATTTTGCAGCATTACATTTCCAACAAAAAGAAAAAAAAAAGACAATTGAAATCATCTCTACATTACCAACAAATACCGGTTGCTCCATAACTGTTGCCTCGCCAATCGCACCAAAATTTTTTTTGTTGCAAACTTGTATTTGTCTTCGTTTTGCAATAAGAATCCAAGTAAGTACACCGCGCACACAATGATTAAATCATTTGATGGTAAAAAAATGCGGAACTATTGAAAATACATTAGAATTCACCACACAATCGAAAATACTTCCAAATATAATTTTCTTATCAATTTTAATGGAACCAAAAAAAAAAGGAAATATTTTTTTTATTTTTTTTTCCAATGTCTATTTACGTTAATCATTCGCCCAATTTAACCAAAATGAAAAAAAAAAAAAAAACTGTTCATTGAGCAAAATGATAAAATGATAACAGGTCTCGATTTTACACCGCCATTAATAAATCACAAATACACGAATCGAATTATGTAGTCTTTTTATTTTTTGTAACTACCACACAAATTTGAGTTAAAAAAAACAAAAATTACGCGACACGATTATTTTTTTGTTGTTTATTTTGAATAATTGAGTGGTTAGTCAAAACTTTGTTTATAACTTTTTTATGAATATTTTGTTGGTTTTAGTTTTCCTCAAACAAAAACCCATAAAACACGATTTAGAAGAAATATTGAAAAAACAAAAAAAACATTGACAATTAACACTATACACACGACGATCGCGCAAATTCAACAGGTGCCCGTAAATAACTAAAACGAAATTGTACACACACAAAACAAAAAAAAACGATGTAAATAAAGGTTAAATGATTGCAAAAAAAAGAAACACTATTTTTTATGCGGCTAGACCAGCTGTTCTATTTTTTATTAATGCTTTTTTTTTAAATTGTTGATATGTATTCAATTAAAAAAAAAAAAAAAATGTAAATCGTTTCGATCATTTGACAAAACATGAATTTGTTGTATTGTTGACGAGATATACAAAACACACTGAGGAAAAACACTAAACATTTTATTAATACCGTACGGTCATAACTAAACTGCACTCTCACACTCTCTCTCTCTCCCACAAGAGCCAATGTAATGGTTCTTAAAGTGATCTTAGCTCATTATTAGGGTGTCATCATCGATAGTGAAATTCATTTGCAGTGTTGTCGTATGAGTAACATTTTTTTTTTGTATCTTTATTTATTTTTTTATTTTTTTTTTGTTTGGATTTTGAAATGTCTGAGAGGTTGCGTTCGATCAAATTAAGTTTGATTATTTTTGAATTTGGTTGTTGTACGTTTTTAGTAGCAAACTTGTACGAAAATGAAACTGCTAGTTATCATACCTTGTAAGTATATTTGTATTATGATTAAAACTTAATTGTAAATTCAAATTGCCTATAGTCTATTCCATATAAATAGACCAATGAATTTTGTTTATGAATTTGAATACAGCAACGGTCTTTGGTTGATATTTCAGGGTTGACTTATTACTCACGTCATATTTATTATTTAGGTTAGGTATATCGTTTATGATTAATGATTATTATAGACAAGTATGCATAACACCGTTGGTGTCTTTATATGGATTTATGCAATAGACTACTTATATAAACGCACTAAATAAATGCATGGTACTTACAATAACTACAAGGTAGGATCATTAGAAAAAAAATGTGAAAAACTTGCAGATTACGTCACAACTAAGCAAAATAAAGTAAATTTGTACGAAAAACTATCTTTTTTTGAGTTTCATTAGCGAATAGCGAATGTGACAAAAGCGACCATTTATGTGAGACGAAAAGAGACTTCTGTTACCACTTAATTTTTGGCTTAGCTATAATTTATTTCATTTTCGATTTCGACCAACAATTCAGATTCAGAAAGTCTAGGGAGGAGAGATTTGGTTATTGTATTGCTTTGTTTACCGTTTTTCGTTTATTTAGAGTGAACGAGCGTCTATTAGCGTCTATCATAGGCTGAAAAGGTTGGAAATAACAGTAAGAAGTTGAAATTAATAAAACTAGAATGCAAATATTTTAGAAAAACAATTAAGTATTTATTGTTGAAAAAAAATTATAGTTTAAGAAAAATTAAGAGGTTTGAGAAATGAATTGAACTCAAAATAAGAAAAAATTAAATTTTAAAACAAATCAAAAGAAAGCAAATTGAAAATACATAAATGATCTTAAATTAATCACTTTTAAGTTTTATTTTTGCTTTCGTTGTGCGAATTCCGTGGCTCTTCTAACAACGTCATCGGCGTCTTCATCAATAGCAACTTCAAACTTTCCATTTTCAGCTATGAAGATTAAATTGTCCGCAATCTTGGTGTAGTTTATAAATTTTTTGGTTATAATACAAACCACTAATTTTAATTTGTCGGCTCGTTGGCGACACTTTTCAAGGAATTTCAAAAATATTTCATTCCACTCCACCTCAGTTAACTCTGTAGCAGCATTAAAAAAATGTATTGAGAATACTTTTAATGTTTTGGTTTTGTCTACGTATTCGATTAACTGATTGGTTTCGAATTCTTCATTCCAAGTACGCAACTGAAGTACTCTCAAATCGTTAAAATGCATTGTCAATTCTTCCATAAATTTTGCATTGACAATGCAATTGGAGATTGAGAAATTTTTTAATTTTTTTAACTTGTATAAATATTCAAAATAATCTGGATTGACCATCAGGATTTCCAATGATTTTAAATGATTTCCGATGGATTTTTTTATGTTTTCCGATGGTTGCGTCCATTCAATAACTTCCAATTCTTTTAAATTTGGATTTTTATTAAAAAACGTTTCGAGAAATCTATCCCGAGCTTCGTTGCCTCGATCAATAAAACAAATACGGAATGATTGAAGCTTTAGAAATGATCGTTCAATAAATGAAACCTTAAAATCATTTAGAGAAAGAAAGGTAAATTCTAGTTTCACCAATTCATTGCAAAAATCAAAAATATTTCCATTTCCGGTTTCTGATTCATTCAATTCACACCTAAAAAATCTTAATACTTTTAAATTAGCAAATATTCCAGAATATTTTTCAATGTTTTCATTGATGACTTTAATGTCAATGTTTTCGAGATGTAAATCAATTAAATTTTGATTGCAATATTTTAAGATCAAATCTAATCCATCCGTTGCAGCATGATTCGTTTTAAGAAGGAAGGATATTTTGGTAGTAAATTCACCGAAGCATTTTAATAATGTTTCGTATTTTCCCTTTCTAACAACGATATTAATAGGGGAATAGTTTAATTTCAGCATAGTTTTCCGATCAAGTGAATTTCGATATTTTTTGGCAAATATTAATTCTGCGTGTGCTCTA
>JAABKK020000555.1:0-66683 GCA_011634745.2 Catotricha subobsoleta
AAAAATTTGCCGAGGACAGAGGACATAAGCGGTAATCCGAGGAAATCCTCGCGGTTCGAGGACGTCTGGCAACACTGGTCATGCATTACTATTTCAGTGGGAATTATTTTAAAACATTCATATATATAAAATAATTTGGCTTCTCCACTTATTAAACTGACTAGCTTATCGACAAATTGTAATACACGAGACTTACCACAAGATATCGCCCCATATGAATTTTATTTGGCATAAATATATTATCAATTATTGTAAGTTCTTTCAAAGTATGTATTAGTGTCGAAATAATATTCGTAAGATAAAAACGTGTACTTATCGCCCGTAGTTGTAAAAATTTTAATTTTTTTTTATGTTTGTCAGAATTTCATTAAATATTGAAAAAGCACATCGGTTGTTATTTTTCAAGTGTCTGAATAGTACAATCAACAATATTTTGCGTCAAAATAATTGCAGCAAAGGTAAATAATGGATTTTTTTTTCATTGGTATTCTGTTCTCATTTCATTCTATATTTTGAGTACGCAATAAATTTTTATTCCGCACGCGATTACTGCACCATATTTTCCAAAAAACTAATAATAATAAAAAAAAATAAAATAAAACAAACAATAGTACTAATAATCAATCAATCAAAACGAACAAATTAATAAAGCTATAGCCAATTTAAGTGTGCACAGACAAAAATTAAAACATGCTAACACTAATGGTTTTTTTGACACAGGGTGAGTCAAATTAATGTATATAATTATAATCCAATTTAATATTGAATATTATTGGATTGTAGGTAGAAGAATTAGTGTTTTACTTGGCTCTTTCTTTTTATATATAGCTAGTAGTTGACGTTTAGTTGAGACATGAACCATACACCGGCATTTTGAACAAGATATATGTACTTGATATATTTTGATATTAAGAGCCATGACACGTTATCATTTTCATTATTATACAACAGCATGACGAAAATTGTTTTTTTTTTTTGTAGCAAACTGAAAATGTTTATGGTTTACAAGGGCGCATAACTGAAATAAAATCCATATGAGACATGATTGCACCTAAGTTTTCCGGTAGAAAGATAAAATATTAGCCATGTTGGTAATAATAATCAATGTCTCTAGATCATTATAGATTTTAGTTCAAGTTTGTGGCGGCAGCACAAAGTAGTGTAAAAGTAGTGGCAGCAGCATAAACACACTTACGAGAATAGATCGTGGACAAGTGATTAGTTTAAGCTGTTTTTACACTAGAGACGCTGCAACTAGGGATCCCAAATACACGTATTTTCGTACACTATTTTTTTTTTTTTTTTGGGATCTCTAGTACTAGTGCCGTCATCGGAAAAGTTTTGACACGATCTATTGTGAGTGTATTTGTGCTGCTGCCATTACTTTTAGGTATTTTTGACAGTTAAACCTAACACTTTTTGTGCCGCCACCTAAAAAAGATTGTTTCATAATGATCTATTGCATAATTTACACTTGAGTTGTTTATTATCATTTTTTTTTTACTTTCTTTTCATGAATGAATGACTCTTGCTTAAACTTATTCATTTTCTTTAATAAACAAATACTTTATTTTTTGTTTTGTCTTGTTTGTTTTTTCTTTTTTAAACATGATTTATATTTGTATTTTGCCCTACACGATATTCTATTTGTTTACATTTCATTTTCTCTTTTTAGCGCTACAATAAAATCTATATTAAGTATATCACTGTTTATTTACAATAAAATTTATTATTAATTTCTGTGTTACGTAATACCTTATCTTATCTGCTCTTTGTAGTAAATTATAAAAAAAAAGTTTTTTTTTTAAAATGTACGTTGATTATTAGTAGAATAGTACGCAATTTACAATTTTTAACGTAGTTACGCTTGATTTCGTTTGTATTACGCGGCATGAATATTTTCGAATTTGTAATATCGCGTATATAAAACATTCATGAAAATTATTTTAATCATTGTCGGTCGGTTGTGAATATAAGATTATGTACATATTAGAACTTTATGTTTTTGTTGCCAATCGCATTTTATTTTAAATAAGTATATCTTCTTTTATCATCACAGATGTATTCAGAGACTTTAGCAAATATAAGAATATTGACTGAATGGTATAGAGATGCTGTTGTGGCAAATATTTTGCAAATATCGAATACATATGTTAATACGTTTCCAAATAAGTTGAATCAGAATTTAGCAATTACTTATGAAAAATAGTGTGTATTTAAAAGTCCATGATAAATGATTTACGCTACAATTTTCAGTGAAGTTTAAATAACCATTTAAATAAATGTAAATATTACGATGACTATGATGTGATAGTACATAACTTGAATCTATTAATTTTAATTAGTTTATTTTTATAAATCTTACCACACACACTCATCATTTTTCTATCGTTCATTCATATTCATATCTAACCTTTAACATTGTTTTTTACAAAGTTATATATTTTACGATTTTTTATAGATTAGTTTATTATGCCATCTGTTTTTAATTTGTACGCTTACTTTCATTCAGAAGTATTGTGAGGTATGCAGGACCGGCATCGCTTATTATCGGTTCAAATATATATAATCGAATTAATTTTTATTGTATCCAATTAGCTCGAATTAACCCAGATCCGACCACTGTACTGTATACGATACACTTTTTTTTTTACCTTCCTTTAGAGCCCAAGATATCTATTTTCAAATATTTGTTTGAAAATGGTATATTTTACTTAAAATAAGTTTTAAATGCCAGCAAAAAAAAAAAAATCTATAATTTCTCTGGAATCAGGTGGTATATGGGACAATTCAATTCAATTGGGGCAATTTAGGGTGGAAAAAAAAACAATTTAATATTTAGTGTACCGTATATGGTACAGTGGGCGTATCGGTAGGTAGAAAAATCGATATCCGTCGGCTTGATCAGGGTTAAGCCACTAAGTAACGTATAGTAACGGTTTTTACATTGCATAGAAAATTTCACATAATACCATAGGTGTAGACTTTTAAGTTTAGACCACCGGGGCTTCAATATTTAAACAATGCATAAGCATAATACAAAATATAATATAAGTACGCTTTATAAATATTTATAATTACTCGCTAATAGCACGTTGCTATACAAAACGACAACAGAAAATATGAAGTTGACAATTTTAGTTAAGAAAAACAATAGAAAGAAGGTGTAAATGATTCTTTGCGCCAACTTAATCGTCGAACATTGTGTTTTTGTACTTATATTGTATTAATTCATTATCATATTATTAAATGCTTTCAATTTGAGTACATGAGCTTTTAGCCTGTGAACACAGCCGTCCATAGTCTACACGACGAAACAGAAATAACGTATAAAAAAAATATAAATATTAAATACATTCGACTGTCTCAAAACTCAAAATGTTCTATGAAATTTAACCTCGATTTTTACTCACTAGTTATTTGGTTGGGGAATGAATTTATTTCATAACTTGAAACTAATAACATTTGAGTTTAATTTGAGCCCATCGATTACATTCTATTATTACCAATTTATTTGTAGATTTAAAGGAATTGCTGCTTTGGGTTGCAATTAAAGCCATACTTTGAAATTACGTTTCTTCCATTTTTCTATTAATTTTCAATCTATTATATCACTCTTTTTGGATGAGTTACTTGCGTTACTTTTGCACCGTAAAGTAATTTAAAATGGTTCATTTTCTTTATATCTGTTCTAGCCATTCGTTTGAATGTCAGTTTTAGACTTACAACTGTAGTAAAACTAACGATTTACATAGAAATTAAAATAATCGATTCAATTTGTATTTAAAATATTTATAAAATCATAAAAACTACGAGAATATACAAGCAGGCCATCGCTATATGCTAACCATTAATTAGATAAATGAAGTAAAAGTGACGTGTAACTAGAAAAAAAAAGCGCAAGTGAAATAACTCACAATAATTATTGCGTTGTTCTATCTAATTATTACCTGACCTGTCCTAAAAAAAAATCCAGCTTATTATGTAATCATATTGCAATATAACTTAGCGAAATTAACCACTGATATCTATAAAATCAAACTGCCGATGTTTCTATTAAATACTAATTATTTAATATTTAATATCATAAGAACAACCCTGTTTTAAAACTTAAGCACTAATTAACAAAAGAAGTTTTGCTACACCATTTTCAATTATTATTTTTGTGCTCTTTTAATTTTTTCTTCTTTTTTTTTTTTTAATATCATGTTATCACGTAATGCAGATTATGTATCGGTTACAATTCGAACCTTCAATAACATTAATTATTCTTATCATTCAATATTATACCTCTTTACAATAATAATTCGTGTTGTCTTATTTTTATTGTATTTTGTTTTTAGGTACTAAAAGTATATTATATTTGTATTCAACGTTTTCTAATGGCTTATATTTTTCTCATTCTTTATTTCTTTGATAGTCATATTTTATTTTCCATTAAGTCGCATTGCTATAAAGACGTTTATTTAAATTACTTACCAATTGCTGTCGTGAAATAATGTGTACGAAATCGTTATTCAAATATTTCTAAGAAATTTTCCTATTTGTTTGTTTGTTTGTTTTAATTCAATATTTTTGTAGAATCATATTTTTCTTTAAATTAAATAGTATTAGGCATTAATTTGATTTCTTCTATTCTTTAATATTATAAAGCATATTCAAAAGTCATGGTGAAACAAGGACCACGACCGCTTGTTATATGCGGTCCATCTGGATCGGGTAAAAGCACACTTCTGAAGCGATTATTTAAAGAATATCCAGAAACATTTGGATTCAGGTAGGTTCAATTTTGTAAAAATTATTTAAACGATTATTAGAATAGAGAAAATTGTTTAGTTTTATTATAGTTACCTAGAATGGAGAATTAAAATTAATTGCATTGAACATTAAATTTTTTTTTCCATTTTTTTTTTTAAATGTATTTTAAATACAAGAAAAAATGTATGTTGCTCATCCTTGATTTTTTGTTATGTTCACATTTCTAAATTTAATTTATTTAGGATTATATTAGTTTCTTTGAATATCTTTTAACATTTAAAATTTAAAAAAAAAAAACGTTAAATTGGAAAAAAATAATTTTCTTATTAACGGTCTCCTCTCCTTTTAAAAATGATATTCGGATAGAAGCGAAAAATTACAGATATATGATATGAGTTCGTTGTCTGCTGTTTTTTCTTCTAAACATTATAAGCATTACGTTTTATAATTATTGAAAATTATTTTAATCATTTTGTTTTTCTATTTTTCTAAATAGCGTTTCACATACAACACGAAAACCACGTCCCGGCGAATCAAATGGTGTACATTATCATTTTGTTAGTGTTGAAGATATGCAAGCAGCTATGGAACGAGGTGAATTTTTAGAAACAGCAACGTTTAGCGGTAACATGTATGGTACAAGGTACATTGTGATAGTATTTAATTTAAATTCATTTATCTCTTAATGAAATTTTTAATATGTGAATTACACAAAATTATTCATTTAAATATTTTTGTTTTCAATTAATTTCAAATAATTTTCGTAGTAAACAGTCTGTAAGAAATGTTCAACAACAGGGCAAAGTATGTGTTCTTGATATTGAAATTGAAGGTGTCAAACAAATTCGAGTTTCTGATTTAAATCCAATTTTGGTATTTATAATGCCACCATCCATAAATGAATTAGAAAGACGATTAAAAGGGCGTAAAACTGAAACAGCCGAAAGCTTACAAAAACGTTTAAATACAGCCAAAGCTGAAATGGATTATGGTTTGTGTTTTTATTCAAATTTTATTCAAATATGTATATGTAGCTATTTAATAATTTTATTAAAATCGATGAAATCTTTAAATAATTTATTATTTTTGTAGGACAAGCACCCGGTAATTTTCATCAAGTTATACGCAATCAATACATTAAAAAAGCGTATAATGATTTACGTGATTTTATAATAAAAGAATTGGAAACACAACGGGACGAAGGTACTAATATTACATTGAAACGTATTGAAGTGGCTGATACACCATAATTATGTTATGTTATGTTTATAAGTTTTGTACATGTGTTTTGTTTTTTTTTATTGTATTTTATTATTTTGGTTTTTGTTTTATTTTTGTCCGGGGTATGGAATGTCGACACAACTTAACAACTAAAAAAGAAAAAAAAATACCATACCAACCCCACCATTTTTAATCCACCTTTATTGAAAACTAAAAGTTCAGTTTGTATGTTTTTCAAAATACTAACATACCATTTTATACAAGGGCGTATCCAGAACATTTTTTTTTTGTTTTGTTTTGTTTTGGTTAAGAGTATCTTTATATTATACTTACTCGATTGGATTGATTTCATCCTTATATTAATAAGAAAAATAATAATTAAAAATAAACTAGAAATAGGAGAGAAGGCTGTTGGATTATTTTGGGCTTAACCGTACCACCATGTTTATTTCAAAATTGTCTATATCAGGATGAAATTGGTCCAACAAATAAATGTTCAGGATTCGCTGTTAGTTTTATATTATTAATATATGAATATGAATATGTTTTTTTTTTTTTTTTTACTATTTTTAAAAGTTGCTATTTGTATGTATTTATACAGTATTTGTATTTAGTTTTAAATTTTTTACAATCATGAGTTCTAATCCCCATAAATACACTTTTGGAGAGTCCCAATAAACATATATATGACGTGTCAAGCATTAAGAACTACAATTAGACATTTTTTAACTAATAATTTAAACATAAAGCACAATAAATTACATTTCCACAATAATGGACGAAATAATATTCACTCAGCTCATAATAAATTAGTATATCTAAAAATTACTATGGAAAAATCATTAACGACCGACATCTACCATAAGATTGGTTTTTTTATTTATTATTAATAACGTAATATGAAATGAACGATATTTAGGGTTCAAAATAGAATTTCTCCAGAGGGCGATTTTTTTTTTTAATTAAATAGAGATGCCTCACAAATGGTTTCTCCGCATATCCTTTTGGAAAATACTTTAAATTCATAAAAAATATCTCTATGTAGTTCCTGATGCTTGTTCATGACCTTATGATTGCTAATCAATATATTACTATTATTTGTATGTTTAAGTTTTGCACTGTTTGTGAAATATGGTAATTAAGATGAAAAAAGGGCTAACAGTTTGTGTGTAAAGTTGTTTAAATTGTTAACGGTAAAATATAATTATGATAACAATCTTTCCCATTCAATAAAATAAATTCTATGATTCTTTTTTTTCTCGCGATACTATTGTTAATTTTTTAAATAATTATCACTGATTCATAAAATTCCAGTTGCTGAATAAAATTCTATTTAATTTTAATATAAATATTATCAAATAGTCGAGAATCGTTATTAATTTAGTAAATATTAAGCCGTACATAAATAGTGTTAAATTGATTGTCAAATATTGGCGTTTCTTTTTTGTTCTTCTTCAGTTATTCGAATTATTTGAATTGAAGAACTCAAGAAGAAGGATATAGTAACTCATTCATATGAATAAAAACGCTAGTAAATATTGTTGAAAATTTCTAATAATAGACAACATATGTTTTTATCATAAATTAACGAAACACTATTTATTTTAATATTTAGTTATAATTTAATTGCTAATTAAACAACCAGCCAACTAACCAACCAATCAATGCCTGTTAGTATTGAGCGATTTCTTTAAGCTTTTTTTTTAATTTTTTTGAAATTCCTAAAATCAATTATATTTACATTATAATTCAAATGATTTTCTTTTTCGAAATGTATATCATTATTATTATTATACTTAGTAAGTAAACGATATTCTTTTGTATCTAAATATTTCCTAATTATGTATTCAATAACATAAATGTTTTCAACACCTTTTATTCAGTTCAGCGGATTTGTTTTTCTTTATTAAATCAGTGTTGAGAACATTATATAAATTATATCGTGAAAAAGAAATTAAATATTTAATTCAATAACATACTCGTATTTTGAATAACGGTGGGAAGCTCTTTACATATTTAGGGTATGAAAATGTTTATTATATCAATTCGATAAACGGATGCATATCAAATTAACGACTTTTGTCAATTTTGTTTGAATCGGTAATATAAACATGTCATATAACGATTGAAATTCAAATCTATATGAAAATTCAAGCTATTCAAATGCTCGATTTTGAAAAATCTGATCTGAATTAAATTAATTCGACCTGAAAACATAAAATAATTTCGATTTATTTCATTTTATGGTCACCAATCACCATCACTATCATTTAATACTAACTATATATAGTTCGTTCGATTATATATATATTTTTTAATATTTTTGATTTTGTATTTGTGAACGTTATGAATTATGATTTATTGCATAAACCTTTAACCCGTGGCCGCTATTTAAATACTAACACTTAAATTTATCTATATTTAAGGTGCTAACACTCCCACTAATTATTCGAATTGTTATGTTGACTATTATTTATGACACTTCAATTTAAAAATATGAAAATAAGAATATTATTCATGAAGCGAAAAATAATATTAATCAAAACAAATTTTGGTAATATTTTTATTAAAAAAAAAAAAAAAAACTTTACAATTTAGACAAATATTCAGCTCCAATAATCAGCAGCGACCAGAAACATTTGGATTAGATTTTATTTTATTTTTAATATTATTTGGAGCGTGCCATTTATAAATGAAATTGATGGCATTATAAAGACGAGCAATTGTTTTTTCCCTTTTTCATTACGATGCTACCGATATCAACAAACGCATACATCAAAAATGTATTTTAATTTTTTTTTTGTTATTAGTTATTATAAGCTACAATTATTTATAATTTACCAATCATAATGATTGGAGACGAATGCTTTTTGTTAAATGCTAAAATATTACATTATAATTTAAGAAAAGCAATACAACTTACAAAAATTTCATAATAAAATTATTGTCATAATTCTCAATTCGTATTTGATTGACTTCGATGGTTAAACAACCATGAATCCACTTATGCTGGTTATCGCTAATAGACTTTTAATTAATTCCATTAAAAAAAAAAAAATCATTAAATATTTGATGCTAAACGAATTGAGATTTAGGCGATATATGCTATATTTGTCATTTTTTTTTTTTTATTGAATTATTACTATAGAATTAAGTATTTTTTTTTTTATTAATATAATGTATTTGAATTATGTTCATTTAATGGACTTTAGTATTTTATTTTTTATTTTTCTTTAATTGATGTTTAGTCACATTCAGATTATTTGATTGTGAAAATAAATAATATTATGAATATACAAAAATAAATTAATATAAAACCGTATCAATAAACATTTGTACGAAAAGTAATTAAATTTTATTATTATTTTGTATTTATTTTTTCTTTTTATTATTATTTTTTACATATCGTCGTTGATCTGGCCATTCGCATTAGGTGCTATCTGCAAATTTCACGAAATGCATAAGGCTATGTATAAATGCTCTTCGTGAATCGTAACACATGTAGATATAGCACCTAAGGCCAGATCAACGATGATATTTTTAGTTTTTGAGTACAAAACGAAATAATTAATTCTTGCTACAAAATAAATTAATTATTTGTTTTTCGAATGTTGCAAAAATAAGTTTACGTTTCAAATTAATTGAGAATTTCTGGTATAGTAGCCGTTTTATTGGTAACTTTGAACTCAAAATTAATTCTCTTAAAGGTGGATGTAATTCTTGAGGAAAATAAATCGATTTAATTGCTAGTTTAATTTTAAGATGATATTTTGCCATATGAAGATGTTATATATTATATCCAAATTTAATTAATTTTTGAAGTTACATTACATTCGAAAATGGTCTATTGCTAAAAATTTTAAATGCTTGGATTTCAATTAAAAATTGAATTGAAAATAATTTAAATGATTTAAAGAAAAGTAGCAATTCTATTTAAACTTTAAACGGAAACCAAAATCAAATTGTATGGTTGCTAATGATCGTTAAATTATAATAAATTTAGGTTCATAAGTTTATTAATTACTAGATTAGATACTCACGTTTCGAAACTTATTAAATTAAAATGGTTTTAATACTTTTTAATAAATATATTTCTCTTTCTATTGTGATTATTATTAGAAAATAGATATATCAGCCATATTAATTTCTTAAAGATGATGGATTGCTTAAAAGTGTATTATTTAACTTTGCATCAAATTCTATTGATGCTCACTTAAATCGCTTTTTAATTGTTCCAAGCTCGATGATGATGATAATTATGATGATGGGGTCGATGACAAAACTCTATCATTGTTGAATTCCATTGACCGTTATTACATTTAAATGTTGCGAATGACTGTAAATGTGTTGGTATTTGGAAATGTCGATTACAATTTACGTGACAAATACTTCCATTTGGTGTATTGAAATCATCATCATATTGTTCAGTATTATTTATTTCACAAGAAAATTTTCCATTCTCTGGTGGCAGTGGTAATGAACATCCTCTTGATTGTTGACTTTCACTTAAATAATCATCTAAAGCATGAAAAAGAAATCAAAGTGATTAAATTTAATAGACTTAATGCCCATTTGGCACACATAAAAAAAAAGAAATATAAATTGATAAGAATTCCTTTAACGCTAAAAGAATTTCTTATGGAAAGATCGCTATTATTTCAGTGTGCTGTCAAAAAAAGCGAACGTAAATTGAATAAAGTTCTCTTTTTTCTTTTTTTTTGTGTGTGCTATTATTGGGATTGTATATAAAATACTAACAACTGTCATAACAGGTCGGTTCATCGCCAAACCAATCTAAATCATCATCACAAACAACTGGAACATCATGACTGATTGAACCACCTTTTTTACATGTAAACGTACATTTGGATCCCCAAATATTACCCAATGAACATTTCACCTTTAAATCACGATTTCTCGGACGATATCGAACACATTGTCGTACAATAACTTTATACTTTAGCAAACATGTTTGCTCTTCAATACCAGTTTTCTTATTTATTATTTTTGAAATAAAACTATGCGTTCCCTGTGGTAAAATGAACATAAATTGTGGTCCAAATAATGTTTCCATTTCATACAATGTGCTTGAAAATGGGCGATTTGTTAAACATGATACAGCTGGTGGTGGCTCAATTAGAACACCATCCAATCCTCGTCTAGCAATTACAGTCTTTTCTGGTGGACATTTTACACACGATGACTTTTTATGAGGTGATAGTTTTCGTAAATTTCGTTTTGGACTTAATATCTGCAAGAATGAAATTAATCAATTTATTTTGCCATGTACTTAGACAGTTTTTTTTTTTAAATTGAAAACGAACCGTTGTTTCAATTTTTGCGAGATATGCTTTTGTTTTATTGTGATCAGGACTAACGTGTACAACTCCACTACGCTGTGGAATTATAGCCGATCCAGTTTGGACTGATCGAAATTTATATTGTGTATGAGTTTTAGGCGGTGAAGAATAATAATCATTGCTGTGGGAAAGACAAAAAAAAACATTAAAATTAATAACTAAATTATTTACAATTGTATTCTGTTCCATATAAATTGGACAACGGTTTTATATATATTAAAGTTATCCATACCTATCTATATACTTCATAGTATAAAGAAATATATATATATTTATTATTATTTAGTAAACAAGAAAGGAAATATTTTTTTTACATTTGTTTTAAATTTTATTCTATCGAAAACAGGTTAACCCACATTTTTTTTCAAAAATCATCAGTTAATGATGGGAAAAGATGCTGGATGTCATCCTTCGTTAACTTAGAAACAGAGATGTCCAATATTTTGTCATTAAAAACAATTTCGCCGACAATTTAAAAACAAATTTTCATGCATTTACATAGCAAGTTAAGCGTATGAAGTTTTTTGTTTGTCCTGAACATTTTTTTAAATGTGGGTTAACCTATTTCAAGTTATGCCATCGACATATTACTACATTTTTGAGTAACTTGAAAATGTTTAAAAAAAATCAAATATTAGTTTCGTAAATTTTAGTTTTTTTTCTTGTTTGTGCAGGGGTGAAAAATGGTTTTTCTTTGCCTCCTTCCTTTTCTTTTTTTTTATGGTATTGCCCCCTCTTTTTTTCTTTTTTTTTCGTCACTAAATTGAAGTCAGTCGTGTGCCAATCCATTAAGCAGTTTGTTTTTTTTTTATCTTTTAATTTAAAACCAACAGTTTCATAAGTTTTACATACCTTGCAGTGCAGACCATAGACCATCAATGACATTGCTGTACTCAAACTCAAAAAAAAAAAAAAAAAAAACAGTTGTCCAATTTATATGGAACAGAATAATGAGTGCAACTCTTACAATAACAATAAAAAAATTATGCTAATTATGAGATAAAAATTCTGATTATGAATTACCACATTATAGCATTGAAAAAATAAAAACAAAAATGAGACAATAAAAATTAGCAGATGTAAATATTTTATCAATTTTAATAATTTATAGAAAAATTACATTAAAATTGTAACAAATGCATATAACAATAATAATCATATTAAATAAACAATAAATAATTGTGCATTAATATTTTAAGTGCATGCATTATATTTATTGTCAATATATGTATATGGCAAAAGAATTATAGTATTCAAATTCAATAAATTTACTTCAATTCGTAAAAGCACATTTTACTAAAGAAACAAAAAAAATATATATATACTTACTACTTATATCTACATACTTTTATATACATAAAGAAGAAAACAATAAATAATCGTTAATGAATTTATATATGAAATTATACAACATAAAATGGAAATCAATAAATTTCTGGGAGTTATTTATATGCCATTGAAATAAAAGATCCATTGAATATCAAAATAAATTAATTTTTATGATTTTTATTTACATATATCTGTTTACTGCTCTTTTTTTTATTCTCATTTTGATTCAGTTTTAAACAATGCGAGTACGTTCACATAATTAATGATATAATATTTAAATTTTTTTATTATTCGCATTGAATAAATATATTTCATCAAATAGCAGATTTATATTTGAGTTTTGTTACATCTTAAATGATCTAATACATTAGATCCCTGTAAAATGACCATTTATGGAATAATAATCATACTCAATTCACAGCATTTGCTGGTCACCGTTCTAAACACTCGACTTAATATATGAAATGATCAACTCATTCAAATAAATATAATTTGCAACTGGCCGGAGGTGGTCGCATTCAACGGGGTTCCACTCTACGAATATTACTGTATGCTGATATTATTATTTTTTTTGTTTAAATAAATGAAGATATTTCAACACTAATTGTAAAAGAAATATTTATATTTAACAACCAATCTGTTATTACAATCGTTTTTCTTGCGTTTATTTGCTACTTATAAGCTTCAGCAGACTTGCTTTAACGGAAACAGACATGATTATTTTATAACAGGGTCAAATATTTATATAAAATCAGTTAATTTATAAAATATCAGATAAAAAGCGGCGTCTAGAGGGTTGCAAACATACGTGCACACGGGGGGAGGGAGTTACCCCCCTGAGATTTGAAAAAAAATATTACCCTATGTCGATTTGGCCGAAAATAGTATCTCTTTTAAGTTTTTGAACAGAAAATAGATGTTTTTTAAGATTCAGAGAATTACCCTATCTCGATTTTCAACAAAATAGTATTTTTTTTAGGTTTGAAAAAATTACCCTACTTCGATTTCAAAATTACCCTATCACGATTTCTAAAATACGATTTGCATACAGCGCGGTTTTTTTTGCGGTATTTGAAAGACTGAAGACCGTTATTTTTTTGCTCGCAACTTTATTTTGAGGCAGTTTTGCAATCGTCGATGGTAAAAAATTACCCTATCTTAATTTTTCAAATCTAACCCTCCCTGAAATCAAAAGCGAGTGCATCTATGTGCAAATTACTGGATATATGACCTATGAAGTGATTATAGCCCAAATACATTTCAACAATTACATTTTTTAACTGTTCCATGGAAAAGAATGAAATGAAGTAAATTTATTATGCTTAAGGCAAAAGTTTTAATCAACGAAGATATGAGAAATGTCATGTTAAAAAATAACATATAAAATAATTAATTGTAATTGTGCTACCGGCAATTTCCACAGTTACCTTCTGTTCAATCATATTCAAAATGCAGATGAAAAAATAAAAAAATGAATTTCTTATTCTCTTATATAGTTGTTGTTAATTATTAATATTGTTAACATATGAAGAATTTCAAATACAATTAAAAATGTAATAAAAGATTTTTTTTTTCGCTTTTATTTCTTGTGAAGCTATCGCGAATATGAATAAACATTGATTAAAACAATAGCCATCATGGTACCAATAGAAGTTCATTGATATAATTTATTTTAATTATGTTTATTTATCAAAATTAAAAATATTATATTTTTTTGCTTACCGATTATTTTGCACGATGTAGCCAGAGACGATATCTGTAAAACAAATAAAAAAAAAAATGTAAAGAATGTTTATTATTATATCGAATCAAATATCTTACTTAATTAATAAAATAAATTCAGTTGTTTTTTCAAGTAAAATCAAATGTAAAAATATTTTCACAGAAAACCTAAGAGACTGTTTCGGTTAAAGAAAAGATATTTAATTAAATCACTAATACTTTTTTAAAACATATGCTTAATGATTATTAGATTATCTTAGCAGGGCTGAGTTTACACATTTAACATCAAATAAATATTTTAATTATTTATTTTTACAGAAGAAAAAATATTTTATATTTGTAAAGAATTACATGAATTATTTTGGGTTCTTTGTATCCGGTTTTTAAAATAAAAAAATGAAGATTCAGTTCTTTGGATTTTGCTTCTGAAAAAAACTGTGATCGCTTCTCAGAGCTAAAAAACAAAAAAATATTTCAGTATAAAATTCTTGATAAGAAAAAACAAAAACGTACACATCTTTAGATAAATTGTATTTAAATGAAATTGAAAGCACAGAAGCGAATTTTTAACATTTTTGAGAGTTCGGTTGTTAAATTAAATGAAATAAGTTTCGGTTAATGGTGTTCGGTTATTTGGGTCCGGGTAAAAGTAAAAATATTCAGTTCTCTTGAGGTTCGGGTTCGCCTATTTGATTTAAATACCTATTTTCTTAGCAAAAAAAAATACAAATGTAAATAAAACATAGATTAGTGATAAATTGCATTGATGCAGATATAACAGGGCAACCAGTATGTAATGCGAATGAGAATATAAAGAATATAGCTTTTCCTCTTCCGTTACTTGACTATTAATATTACACAATGTAAATATGATCGATGCCTTGCAAACAAAGCGAAAAAACAACATCAATACTAATAATTATGCATATAAGATTGTGAATCTATAATGTTATCACATCATAAACATTTTCAATGTACAAATCACAATTGCATAGTTTATATTTTCGATAATCAAAAAAATTAAAAGTATCTTAAAAAGTAACTTGTATCTTTTCAATGTAAGATACAAGTTTCATGGATGTATCTCAGATACAGGATACAGGTATAATGATAATATCTTGTATCTTAAGGTACGTATCTTGTAACTTGTATCGAAGATACTTGCATCTCTGCCCATCCCTGATATTAAGTATCTATCTATTGGACAATATTAATCAACAGTAATTACACATTTCATTATCAACATTACTTTTTAAGACATTAAAAACTATTCTATACTTGTTCCTTGAATACAAAATATCTAAAAATATAACTGTGCATACCACAAAAAAAAAAAAATTAATAACTTAATTTCCAATGACCTAAATAATTTGTTATGTTTATTAGTTCCACTTTCTAACAAAACGATCTTAATTTAATTTGCCTGTACGTAAATATATAAAATATCAATTTCGAATTTCATATAAATATTTCAAGAATTTATAATCCATTATTCTAATAGCATTAACAATATAGAATAGGTTATTTATTATTTTAAACTAAAAGTATTCTCACAATAAATTCTTATGCAACAAATAGTTCTAAAAAAAAAAAAACTCTGATTTATTTATATTTGAATATGATTTTCATTTCATTCAATTTTTAAACTAATTATTAAAATACATTAAGAAATAATTCAAGTACTCTTCAAACATTCTTCAAGAGCTAAAAAAAAAAAAAAATTATAATAATAATATTAATATTAAATCTATTTTACATAAAATAAACAATTTTAAGTGAGATTAGCTCATTGACGCGTTAATTCTGAATAAAGATGAGAGTTTACATACTCCACATATAATTATTTTATTCTAGATAGAATAATTTTATTCAAAAATTTTATTTTATTTATTTCTTCTAAACACACAAGCACACCAGTTATATTCATTATACTCTTAACAAACTATATACTTATCAATGTGAAATTTAATTGAGGTAAGTAAATTACAACAATAATGAAATGTTTTTCTCTTAATTTTATTTAACAACATAATTTATTTGATTCAGTGTAACCTGTGTTATGTTTGCGTTATAGTGTATTCAAGTTAATTAGTATATCAAAGCTATGCTGTCTATCGATAAATTTCTCGCAAATATGTAATGTAAATATAGGTAGGTGTATTATTTATACAACTGTGATATGTCTATATTTATATATAACTAAAACTATACAATCATCCTAGAGTAGTGCAAACTTGCACTACCTAATATCTGCTGATCATATCAAGGGTGAATTAACATTAAAATAAGTACGTAAGTACTTCAATTTTCAAGTTTAAAGTTTTATTTGCATCGAATCGCTATGTTTTTGTTTTGTCACTTTATAAGTTTTGATTTAAGCGCAGAACAATCAACAGGTGCAGGTGTATATAATAAAACGAGCTCGTCCATTACAAAAAATATGAATTTCTCAATATTTATTTAACTCGCACTTCGCACTTATTTGCTTCCTTAATTTTTCGAAATACTTTCCAGACGTCACTCTACTTTTCACACTTTTCACTTAAACATTAGTTGGCGGTGTGAAACGAAGTGTGGCTTTGACCACACTCCCTATTGACCATCATGCTACCAAACATGGATATTCCAAATATCTTTTAACCATTCCACACTTTAAATATGGAATTATCGTTGTATTATCGTTAGATTAGGAATATTTTCCATGATTGGAATGATTGGATAAAAATTCATTCTTGTTTCAATTCATATTCGGAAAATATTAGGAAAGAAAAATTATATTATTTTTTGTAACTTATAAATCACTGTATATGAATCTTTTAAAATATGAGGTTTGTGTTTATTTTTCTATAAATTGTCACTTAATGTAATCACTGATATACAGAAGGTCGGCAAAACTACTGAACTTTGTGTATGCATGAAATTCATGTTTTGTAAACGGCTAAGTAGTTAAGTATATTATATTTTCAATTTTATTTTCTGAATGTACGGAATTATGTATGAAATGATAGGATTTAGGTACGGAAGGATTGGATTTATTTCCAATGAATGAATGGGATATATGTATGGAATGATCGGAAAAAAATCCGATATGGAACATTAGGAAAAAAGTGAACATTTTTCAGTGGATATAAGAATGGAATTCCAATACGGAATTCAAATAGCTAGGGATAAAAATCCTATGGGATGTATGGATATTCAATAGGAATATCCAAACTTTTGTGGTCAATAGGGCTTGAGATCGAACTTCTCAATTCTCATATGATTATGAAGTGCGTGTTAGTTAGAGGCTTAGAGTTTTTGGAAACGTCCTTTGTAACATAGAATAAGTAATTTTACGATCAAACTAGATATAAAAAAGATCTAAAAAAAAAGTTCATTCGCTTTCCCCAGCGATTTATTTTTGATAAAGAAAAGGGTAATTTCAATACATATTTTTTGAATTCTTAGAAAGATTTTTTGCTCTATTAAACAATATAACCTATTGGTTTTTTTTTATATGAATTAACATTTATTTTCCTAATTTTTGAGATCAAAAACCCAAATCTTTTTATTTGACTTGAGGCCGCCAAATAAATTTTCACGTGAAACCGTTACCTCCTATTGCGTCACTGAGAATCATCACGAAAATTTAATTTAAGTGCTTTTCTGTGAATACTAATTTTAGGCGCTATTTAAATATTATTTAACGCGTGAACACATACTCTGAATAAAATTGGAAATCCATTTAAACAATTTCAGTTTGTTGGAAAAGGTTGTCGAATTCCCTGTTTATGAATATCGTTAGTAAACTTTGTAGATATATAAAGTTTCACAATATCTTCATTCATGACCATAATCGAATTTATTATAGAGAAATAGTAGATATACAGAATTCTATAGTTTTTGTATTTCTTGTTTGTGTCTATATCACCAGACATACCCGTTGCTAATGTTGACTGAATACTTATTTATAGGTAATATTTTTGAAAATGAACAAATTAATCGTCTATATGTGATAAATGACTAACATTTCAGCAACAATAAAAACAACAAGCAATAAAATGCACCGAATAGTGTTTTAGTCGCATGTATAACCAAAAGCATAACATCACATCATCTAAGTGGTTATTTGGCTTTAATTCAAGATGCCAAAAACCAGTTGTCTAATTTTGGCGTTTTTATTATGTCAACACTGGTTTTAATATAATTTTATATTTTTGCATTTAAATATTTTTTTTTCGCTCTTCTGTTTTTTTTTTTTTATTATTATCTAACGATGGCGCACTTTAAAAACACTTATTAAATAATTATGAATATACATTTATTTCTTAATTATTTTGTATTTAATTCGCACGTATCTGTTTATCCATAAATTACATTTATATTATGATTATTAATACATGAATTAAGTAGGTGAGTATACTGATGTATGAAATAATGGTTTTTCATAATGCATTTTCATTAATTGAACTACATTAAAATGAAAACAATAATTTAAGGGATTATAACTTAATAATAAATGCATATTATTAAATTTCCATTAAGAAGGAGAGAAACGGGTTGATTGTAGTTTTGTTTATGATGAAATAATTTAATGAAATATTAGAATGAGATTTTTTTTTTTATAGATTTAACTTATTTTGTCTCTGAACGGTATATAATGCCTTTTGATTTCACGTAAGTACTGAAATATATTAAATATTGTTTATTCTTTTATCATATTGCATGCTTCAATGTTTATATACCAAAAAAAATCCTATTAAGATTGTAAATTTTTGAATGAATTAATTTTTAGTAGATTTAGATGTAAGATTACATTTAGATTAGTGGCAAAATAGAAACCAGCTAATCTAAAAATGGAAAATTTACTTATTTATGATATTAAGCAAACACCCACCTCAATCAAGTCTTGTCTGTATTGAAATGGTGTTTAATAATAATAAAAAATATATATATATATTGCTCTTGTATTTTTATAAGAATTTATTTCCAATAGTTATTTGATGATGGGCTCTTCAAAATATCTAAGTGTTTTCTTGCTAGTTCGTAATGACGACACGAAAATTAATTAAATTTTGCCAGCATACGAGTTAGGAGTTAGGTACTTACACCATAATGTAACTGAAAATATTGTAAGACAATAAAAATAATTTAAATGCGCGCAAAATCGAAATGAAATCTACAAAAAAAAAAAAAGTAAAAACTGTACGATTTTATATTATTTTTATTTTTTATTTATTTTAATGAATTAAAAGTATGATAATATTTAATATATCGTTAGTGAATATACTTAACGTCAGAACATTGATTGACTAATTAAAAGATGTTGAAGAACTAATAAATTAACAGCTCCGAAATATTTTTTTTCTCTAATAACGAAATCAATATAATCAATATATGTTTTACCATTCAATTCTTTAAATCTATTAAATATATATATAGGCATTTATTATTGTGTAATACTATAGTTAAAGCGGCGCCTCTTGTTAATTTTTTTTTTAATGTAATTTATCGTTTAATGTAAATGTCAATGTTCAAGCATTTAAATGTTGACAATCGTAACGTGTACTTACTTTTTTCCAAATGTAATATTGTTGTAAATATCGAAAATAATATCACTACAATATTTAATTTTATTGCCATTTTTGAACACATGTCACTTTAACGATTTTATAATTCGCTGTTTATAGTCACAATTCTAATTGAATACTATTTAAAATACTTATTATTCTTACACAAAAAAAAAAAATTGAAATCTTTATACTTTTATTCGCTCGCGTACTTATCGGATATTATGATTATAAAGAAAAGAACGAATTTTCTATAAAAATTATTCGATGTATGATTGCTGCGATTTAAATTGTTTTTGGAATACACAACATCGTTCCTCGGCAGTTAAATAAAAACTAAATATGAGATCAGTTAGAAAAATGGTTTGAAATCAAAATCCGCAAAATTCAATTCTGTATATTGAGTTAAAGTAAATAAACAAAATAATTATAATTTGTAAGTATGTTGAAAACAGAACAGAAAAACTATATGAACAATAAATAAAACGACATGCACACATATTTTTGTGCTTTGTTTGTGGTTTTCCGTAGAATGTAAATAACACCGTGAAAAATTAATTGTAATGTTTTTTTTTTTTTTGTAAGTACTCATCAAAAATAATATTGTAAATTATTATATGAATGATTGACTATATGGCCAATCGTATATATTATATTTATATGGATTTATGGTTGACGTGGAACAATTGATTTTTGCATAAGACATGTAGTTCGTTTTATTCACTCAAAGAATATTTCTAGATGAAAAGTCATCATGCACTTTTGGAAATTCCATCAATCAATTATTAAAAAAATGTCCAGAAATCAATAATTGAATATTAAATTAGGAAATCAATGAATTTAGTTGCGGATTTTGTTATTACTTTTTTTGTTATTATTAAATGAAAAGGTTTAATTGACTATGACTATAGTCATGGTTCGATTAGTATATATCAACTGATATATATCAAATGATATTTTGGTATTTGATATAAACCAATTAGAAATTTATTAACTTTTTTAAGTTTTTCCATTAATTTTTTAAAAAAAATTGATTTTAAAAACTAATGGAGTGAATTATAATTTGTTTACTTATTTTAATTCTACGATTCATCTTAAAGACCTAAAAAAAGATAATTTTTCTTATATCTTTTTTAGAAACATAGAGAAACATAAAAATATATATTTTTATAAGCTGGTGCAAAAATATCAGATATTTTTGATATATATCAAAAATATTTGATATTTTGGCAGAATATCATGATATTTTCGAACCCTGTCTATAGTCTTTATTTTCATGACCTTACCAATAGATCTGTGTGACGGGCAGACTGTGTCCTTTGTAGAAAAATAAATGGATACAAGTTGAAAAATGGATAAATGAATAATAATGCTGGTCAATTAGCTTAGAATTGATCGTGAATTATATTTTGCTTTAAACTAATTTAAATGCAATAAAAATTCTATTTTTTGTAAGTTCTGAAATTTAAATATTACTTAGGAAAAATCAGAGACCAAGAATTTTGCTATTCTGTCAACTTCAAATATTTACGAACAGTCATGAATACTCACAAGTCACAAAAAGATTTAAAATATGACAATATAGTTCAGATACAAATTGCATTCTGCAGTCAAAGTGCGGAAACCACAAAACAGTAAAACAATGTGCCCTGTTTCATGATTTGCAGAATAGTCCAAACATTAACATTAATATAAATTTAAAATTCTAATCTATTTTATTAAGAAAAATCAAAAAAAAAATTAATAAAAGAAACTTTGGCGATTACACATTGAATTTTTATCTGGACTCTATCAAGCTCAATGTCATCGACATTTCATAAAAACTCCCCCACATGTTGGAATTTTAATTATATTTTGATAACATTTCGAGAAAAGTAGCTTTTATTTTTTCTGAAATTTTTTCTTAGCTTTAATGCTAAATTTTGATTAAGCTTAAAGTTTGCAAATATTATTTTGAGGCTTTAAAGCTCAGTGGCTTTAAGCTCAAAACATTCGTATTGCCCTCTGTTATTTACTTACATAATTAGAACCAGTGACTTCAGAATTTGTGATTAAACTATAAGTATTTTATTTCAGCGTTATTCAATTTAATTATAGTTGTTCGAAACATGAATATTATAGACAGATAATAATTTCATTTCAGTCTCTTTCATCATGAATTGAAGTTTGAAGTCAATGAAATGTCATCAGAGTTTTAGTAACAGCGAATAAAGAATCTTTATTTTTTCGTTAAACCCATGAAATTGGTGCACCAAAAAGAAAATGTGTTATTTCGGTTCGAAAAAATAATTAAATTCATTTAAATTTAAATAGTATTAAATGAATCTGATTATCGACACAAGAACTGTAAAATATATGATTATTATAAATTTAAATAAAAACTTAAGGAAAAAATATAAAAATACATTGAGAAAGTAACAACCAAAAGATAATTAACAATAAATGCAATAAAAAAAGTAAATTGATATAAAATAAATCTATTTGTTTATGATTATGCTTAAAAAAAAACCGTGAACCGGTACCGGTTAACCGAACCGAATCTACACGTTTTAAAATTCCCTGAACCGAACCAAAAGATAATTAACAATAAATGCAATAAAAAAAGTAAATTGATATAAAATAAATCTATTTGTTTATGATTATGCTTAAAAAAAAACCGTGAACCGGTACCGGTTAACCGAACCGAATATACACGTTTTAAAATTCCCTGAACCGAACCGAAAAAATAAATGTTCGTATTCCCTGGTTAGTAAATATAATACGATTCGATTCTTTATTTTTGAAAAATAAATACATCAATTCTCAATTCAAACTGTATTTTGGATGTGAGATTTAAAAAAGTTCGTAACTTATGTTACAGAAAAAACACTTTTAGCATGGAATGAATCCGTTGTGATGGATATTTTGAATATATTCGTGGATGTAAAATATCCATATCCACGAATATGGATGCTTCAAGTATGAATTTCAGAGGTCATGGATATGAGTATAGATATGGATATACAAAATGTGTATCCATGCAATGCCCTGGTAAAGATACTCCCAAATTAAAATCTCAATTAAACACTTTGTGTTTTTACTACCGCTAAAATAGGTTGAAAAATTAAAAAATAAACTCTGTACCTATATACTTAGACTTACGTAATTTATTGAAGGAGTTTAAAGAATAAGTTCAAAAATTTTATAAGTATCCATCATTGAAAATTTGTTTTAAATAATAAAAAATTGGTTTTTGCTCATATCAAAATTCCATTAAATTTTTAACATTCAATTTTAATATTTAACATGGATATTAAATTTAATATACCTTACCCAAGTTTTCAAAGAGTGTGCGCTCGTTTAATATGTTTTTTTTTTCATTTTTTAAATCAATTATGTACCCTGTCTTTTCAATTTGCGTTTGGTATATTTTTCAATTTATCATAATTGAGGCAAGGAATATATAAATGTAAATCATTCACAAAGTACTTACGTAATATGTAACAATAATGAAAAAAAAAAATAATAAAAAATCTTTTATTTGGTTTTTTTTTTCTTTTTCTAAATGGAATCGAAGAATCTCATTTTTTATTTAGGGTATTATCGATTTGATTTTTTGTAGAAAAAAAAAGGAAAAAGAAAAAACATTTAGACTTAGTACTTTCAATAACTTAAAATGCAAAATCATGAATTTTGTACATTTAAGGAATTGAATTTTCTACCAAACTGAAAAGTGTAGTAAAAATTCACCTATAAATCGTATGTGTAATTTTCCACTTTTTACACATTTAAAACAAAAACTTTGTTAGTCAAAAGTTTTTGAGCCAGGTGTGTGATGTGATGCTTGAACGGCTTTTTTTTTGTCACGAATCGTATAGGATATATGGGTCAAAGATATTTTTCTGAAAAATCATTTAAGCCCAAGTTTTTTTTTGACCAGGTGATAAATTTTTAGTTTTTGTGTCTCACATTTTTTTTATTTTGAGTTGAATCAGAGACTTTTTTAACACTCAATTACTAATATGTAATTATTGATTAAATTTTCAAATATATTCATTTTCATTTAAATTTATCCTTATTTAAACATACATTTAATTTACAATTCTATGACTTCTAGCGGTCAACTTTGTTATTTTTAATAAATGCTTTTAATTAAATGATTTAAATATTAGCGTTATGATAAAACGAAACCGCACATACTTACTACAATTTTCCTATTGAATTTTTCGAAATTTATTTATTGTTGTGTGATTATTTCAAATAAAATTAATATTATTTCCACCGCAACAGAAAATAATTTGACAAATAATCATTAAAATAATCAATTTCCATTTATTTATGATTAATGTTATTTTATTTATATCTACATTTTTCTCATTTTTCTCATTTTTGATTATTTTAATTTCATTGAATTAAAATTTTCCACAATTGTGCTTCGATAAATTGCATTTTTGTCATTGTTGTTGATTGTGTGCTGCTTTGTAAATAATAATAAAAATAATAAAAATAATAAAAATAAAAAAAAATAACACAAGATATGAATAAAAATAAAATGCGGTTGTTAGTCGATAAAACAATATTCACAACTTATGTTATCGTCCAATTCATTTATTATATAATAAAATAGGTTTTGTTTTAGTTTTGTTTGTTTCATATTTTACTTTACGTGCAATGGGAATTGTGTCAACTACATTCATGCATTTAATTTATTAAATACACTAGTTTAAAAAAAAATATAAGAAAGAGAAATATAAATATAAAATCATATTTTCATAAATTTATGAAATAAATTTCTTGAAAATGTAAAGTCTTTGGTTGGTCTTTTTGTTTCGCAGAGATAAAAAAATATTGATTGTTGTTAATTGTTATCTTGCAATGATATAACCCATGGTAGAATGGTCTTCATTAGTGATGGAACGGACCGTCTTTTTTAGAGTCCGGCCGGGTCGAACACCCAACCGGACCACGCAGTTCAAAGTCCGGCCGAACCGAACTCTACCGAACCGAACTTTTAAAAAATTTAAAAAAATACAAATTTCTCTGAAATTCAATTGTAGCGCAGCAATAGTTCAGCTTTCAACAAATATTGCAAGCAAAGATATTTTAAACTAGTGCAAATCAAAAACACGTCTTCAAATCCTCGAGATGCATCATTTTCACTGAAATTTTTTATTTTGCTTTATATCTTCAACATTACTTAAATAGTTCGGTTTGAAATGTCCGGTTGGATTTTAGTAATTCCGGCCGGACCGGACTCCACCGAACCGGACTACACCGAACCGGACCTGAAAGTATTAGTGAACGGACCGAACTCTGCCGAACTGTTCGGTGTGAAGTTTGTCTATCCCATAACTAGTCTACATTGACGTCCTGTGTAGTGGGTCAATTCTGACCTAAAAGTAATTTGGGATTTGAATATCTGTTTCTTCCAAATAAGCCGTGATACGTTTTGACATATTTATTCATGCAAATGATTGTTTTATTAGTACGATAAACAAGATGGCCGCTACAAAAAAGTAATCAATAAGATATCGAGTGGGTCAAAATTGACCCTTCTATTATTTCGCCCCCTTATACTTATTTTTGATGACGAACAATTTTCTGGAATATCAAACCCCCTTAAAAATCTCCCACAAAAAGTTATAGTACAAAATTATTGAGCTGTATGTAGTGATGATTGCTTATTTTACCGTACTTTTCAAACAATAGCTCTTAGAGTAAAATTATCTATGTTAATCATCCACACTTATTTGTAACGAAAAAACTTATTTTTATAATACCATACTTGTACTTCTCCAGCACCCACTAATTTTTTTTTTAGGCAAAAACTATTTTACTCCCCGAGACCTCGTTTGGAATGTAGAGTATATATAATGAATCAGCACTGCGGCTCAAACAAACTTTTCGGTAGGGGTCGGTCATAGATAATTTTTCCTTCTGGCGCTTTGTTTGCGAAATAATAGATAGTTCAATTTTGACCCACTCAACTGCTTAATCGTTATTTTTTTTCGACACAGGACAATGGTTAACTTTAGTGCACCCTGCACCCATACCATTAAGCATAAACTATAAAATAAACTTTATAGAAATATAAACTGGACGATATACTTTCATGTGGGTATGGGTATATTTTTTCCGAGGTATTTTTTTCGTATACTCATGCAATATTTTTTAGCCCTATATGGTTTTCGGCAACGGATCAATGGCATTAGAATGAACCTCGTGGTTTAGGCTAATTGCATGATCTTTAGATTTGCCACTGTGGCTCCAAAGTTTTCCTTTTTGGATTCAACGACAAAAACCATACCTGAAAAAAAAGTGATATACTCAAGGTATACCTTATGTCTATTTTAAACGAAATTACGCTTTATGATGTTTACATTTTAACCAATATTGACTTTCTTTTATCTAAGTATACCTTGGGGTTAGGGAGTGTGCCTGAATGACTAAATGTTAAACAAATTTTAAGAATCCTTTATATTGCTAAATGCAAAAGAGCTAAGTTAGATTTTTCTAGTCCGCTTACGTTATTATAATTCATATCATTTTTATGTTCCCATATAGTTTATAAAAAAGAGCTATTGCATGATTTTTCAGAAAATGAAACTTACTCAATTTGCTTAAACGTTATTATACATATTATATACTTAAACGTTTATATTTAAAATACTGTTTTATTTATAAATACGCAATTTAATCGATTTTGATAACAGCTATAGAATTTTTTTTTATTTATATGTTTTATGATTGAACGAAATATTACATAATTTGAAATTATTGTTAACTGAACGTCTGCTTCATTATTTTGCAACCATAAAAAATTTAAGATAAACTGTAGCCTTTGTACATGAAAAAAAAAAAAAATAAATAAAAAAATGAAATAAAAACATCATATAAGTAATGTTTGATAAAATGTTTTGTTTATCTTTTTTTATTTTATCTACAATCGCTGTCACATTTGTTATTTTTCTGTTAGACAATTGTATTTTTCTTTAAATTATTTATATTTGTTTATATATGTTTATATATTCACTTATATATTCACTTATATATTCACTTATATATATATTACTTACTTATAGTCTTTAATACTCTAGACAAGTATAAATATATGTCTAAAAAATTAAATTCAATGAGTGAGTGACTTTGACTTATATTATAATGCGTAAAACTCTAGTAAGTACACACTACACACATGTTTTTCTTTTTTTCTTTTCTTATAAAAAAGCAAGTATTTTGTAGAATTTTCATTATATTATTTTATTTTTATGCAATTTTTCCCATAACAATTTCGTAATATATGAATTATTATTAATAATAATAATAATAATATTAATTATTATTATTTCTATTTTTTTTTTCTCTTAAGGTAAAGACCATAGAGATTAAAGAACTTATTGTAAAAATATATTTTTGAAAAAGTAGTATATATTTTATCATATTGACAAATATTCTTTTTAAACTTATATATAATAAGGATCTCGATCTCTATACTTACTACATCTACTTAATATATTTTGTAGCAAACAGTGATTTCATAATTATTCATTCAATTTATTCATTTAAGTATTTTGTTTAATATATTACATTTTTGTGAGATACAATTATAAAAAATTTTCAGCAACTGACATTATTATTAGAAACATATTTAAATTTATGTGAAATTTTTGAAATTTTTAAAGGAAAACGAATGATTAAAAACCTTTATGTGACATTTCATAATTACTTATTATGCAGTTAGGGCAAATTGTATGAATGTAAATGTAGACGTTGGCGTGAACGTAGATGTTTAAAAAAAATAATTAATATCGACATGAAATAAACGGAGTTAAATACATATTTAACGTAACTTACAAAAATCATATGGTCAAACTTCGCTTATTCTCCTCGAATTTAATTTTTTTTCCATGTTGAATGAATATTTTTGCTGTTCCCTGTTTCCATTTAGAAATAAAATAATTATCTATTATACAAATTTCCTATTGATTATGTCTATATCTTTCTCTCGGAAACTATAGAGCTTAAATCTAACGCCTTATATCGGATAGACCAAGCTGACTTATAATTGTAGTATGTATTCATCTGTTACTTTTTGACAATAAAATACATTAATATTGATTGATATAAGTGCGATATCCAGTCCCAGTCCATACAAAATATAAAAATAAAAATATAATTCTTAATATTACGAATAAAAAATTGAATGAACAAATCGAAAGTGTGGGACCCCTTAGTATATTGTTAATATTACTATTATTTATTTATGCTAATATCATAAAATATGTAAATAGAAATAATAATAATAAAAAAAAAATGATTTTCCACCATGTTTAATTACATTTACATGTTTATGTTGATTGTTTTACAGGTAATACAAGCAACAACAAGTTGTTAGGTACGAAGTATAAGTTAGTAGAGTATTTATGCATATGTTCATTATTGTATTGTTTAAAACTAAATACCTTCAAGATAATAATATTTTTTTTTTTTTTTTTAATAAAAACAATGATAGCCGCATGAATATATTTTACAATGTATGGGTATCAAACTATTCAAGTAGAATATTTTGTTCACTTCATAACCTAGTGTCCCATTAGTTTAAATATATTTCTGCAGTTACTGTTTTTCTATCGCTGGGATTGGTTTTAAGAAATATCATTTTTAGATATATTTTCATCGCATGCTCGGTAATAAACATGGAAAATATCTAATTTTAAATAATCATTTTCTATTTCCTCATATCCACAAATATTATCGTTCTCATATTAAAAAGAGGAACTATAAACAAATACATTGATATAATTTGATAAAACTAGTTTAACTTAATTAACAATGATGATAAAATAATAATATAATTGCATAATAATAGACGAACTGAAAACACAGAATATTCATTAACGGTGATTTAATTAGAATTCATTAATGTGCAGTGTGCACGTTTTATGTGTTATACGTGCAGAGACTTATTAAAATTATTATTGATATACACCGGAACCACATATACACACGTGATAATTTCATTTTTATCTTTCTATTGCTCAATAAAACAAAGTTACTTTAATAAAAAAAAAGAAAAGAAAAAATAATAGAAATAATAGTAATCTTAAGATGCAACATGTTAAAATATGGATTATTGTGCTTAAGAATAAGTGAAAAACAATGTGAATATTTTTTATACTTAACATCTTAAAACAGACCGCTTATCAGTATTTTGGATAACATTATTTCGGAATTTTATCATGCGATCAGCTATTGGACGGATTACACTTAAAATTATTGAAGTGGTAAGAAGTCGAAGCACGACATAAAAATATTTAACTTACATTTAGTATCAAATTATTTCAACAAGACTATTATTTTCTAACTATTTGAATTTATAAAAATTTAGGTTCCATTGAGTACTGTTGTGCTGAAATTAATGAAAATATTTTAAAGGATATTATATTGTATAAATGATGCCGTTTTTTTTATGCATAATGTAAAATAACATAGTGGAAGGTCGAAGTTGTTAAACTGTTTTTTTTTCATCTTATTTTTTCTCAGATAATTGATTTATTCTGTATTAAAATATCTTTATAATCATTTTATGTACATGTTATATATTTAACCATCAATCATTTAATAATGTTAAAAAAAAAGAAACCAATTCTTGCCGAAAACGTTTTATTTTGTTTCACATCTATTGAAAAGTTGAATTTTTGCAGAGTGAAACCTTTTCTCATATTTGCATTAAGTTTTTTTTTCAAAAACCGTCATATATTAGAAACAAAAAACAACATTGACAGACTATTTGAATTACTTAATGGTTATTTAGTGAAGCAATATCCACTAAAATAGAATAGATTTTTTTTTTTTATTAACGATTTGCCATTTGATCCGCATACATAAATAAATGTATTTGTTGTATACATTTTCTTCCAAATTATTCAAATTTACCTAATGAACGGAAAATTAAAGATTTTTATGAAATATGAACCAGTTATTCTGAGGAGTCTGTTCATTTGAGTAATATTTTTAAATATACATTATTCTCTTGTTGCCTTCTTCAAAGTTCATAATTATTATATAAGTGCGTTCTCAAAGTACAATTACGTCATTAAACCAGTGTTATTTTGCTTCTTTTACATAAATCATTTTATTTTTTTGTTTATAGTTAGGCTGCCTTGCTTGCTTTATGACAAAGATAATTACAGATTTGGAAGCAAAGCGTGTATTTACTCGAAACCAAAAGCTTTCCAGGTAAATCTATATATTTTTTTAAATCTATTATATTAATGCTTAAGTATAACGTATTTGACTGTTCGGCAGAAGTACGAACAACTTACAATAACAAAAAGTTTAATAATAACGTTGGTGTAGATAGGTACTTACTTGACCTATAGTAAATATAGATACTAGACAGTTAGCGCAATTGTCGCACGCAAATTTACGTAAGGCTCCGTAGCTCGTTTGCGTGGAAAATCCTACGTTTCCAATAATTATACATTAGTATTAACCTCTAACTCAAATGATCGTTCATATTCAAGGAAACGTAAAATTTTCCACGCAAACGAGCTACGGAGCCTTACGCAAATTCGTGTACATCAATTGCGCTAACTGTCTACTATAAACGTACAATGAAATATGTATCGTTACTTCAAGCTTTAATATGAAAAACAACAATTTCAAATTATTTTTGTAGGAAATTTTGTTATTCATTGTTTAACGATTCTATTTAAAACAATGGTTTCTAGTAAATGCATATGTAGTGTGTTCTATCGTGGCATTTTTACTTTATAAAATTGATTGATACATATTTTGCGATAATTTACTATGAATATCAATGAATAAACTAAATATTTATTATTGAAACAGGTTGCTTGAGTTCTTCGATCAGAAAATAAAAGAAATAAATTTGATCGAAGAACTCATGTAAACTATTTTAATAATAATCATAAAGCGATCGAATAACATTCACAAAATTGTAAATATTGTGTTTCTTCATAGTTAATGTTTATTTTTTTTTAATGAGTTCTATAATTTTTTTAAAAAAAAGTTCTATTGAACATCTTATTCAACACGAAATTGAAATATATGTTTGGTCAAACCTTCAATTTTCAAAACACATGTTATAACTGTAAACTTTGACTAATTATTCTTTTGTGAATATGAAAACCAGGGATGCATATCTTTCAAATTTTATGGGGGTTTGGTTCTAAGGGTTTATGGGTTGAGTTCGGCCTGGTTAGATAATCTTTCCAAATGCTTTAGTCGAATTCATTCGATTTGGATTAAATTGTTTAGTTTTTTCAGAACCGTATAAAAGCCACAAAAATTAAAAAGGGGTTCGGGTCAAAAAAGCAGGAGTTCTTGGGTTCGGTTCGGGACACTTCCATGATGAAAACTATGTTACATGGTCTACGAATTTGTGATAAAATATTTATGGAAAGTAAATAAAAGAATAACTTAATAGGAAAAAAAAATTATATAAAATAATATATAAACTTTGAAACCAAGTTGGTAAAAAAAAACATGTTTTCATTAAAAAAACGTAAGCTTTAAACGTTATATAAGTACATAATACAAGAAGAATGATAATTTTTATTTTTAAATACTAAGATAAAAATAATCACATTAAATTTAATAATGTACCTACTTAAATCATAACATATTTTTATTTATTTTTAAAAAGCTTTCATGTATTTTAATTATTTAATTTTCTATGGTGCACACTTTTTTCGGAAAATAAATAAATATGATTAAACTAGATCAGCTTATAATTTTAATTTTGCTGCTTGCTAAATGTGTGAACCAATGTGTACGTTCGTTTCATATACATTTTAGCAAATTAAATCTAAATGTTTTCTTTTTTAATGTTCTATTCTTTAAAAGAATAAACATATTGCTTTAAACATGTTTAAAACATTTCCAACTCTACTTTGAATTCGACCTAGTTCATATCCGATTGCATCATACCATAGAGACGTGAATATATAGGGTTTGTGTAAGTTCATGCGCCCCTATGGCATGAGACATTCGATATGTGTTTCGAAAATCGTAGATTTCACCATTTTTTAAGTCAATAAATGTGTGACGAGAAATAATATCTTGCACCGTTTATTTTTATATGAAATGCAAGCTTTTAAATATTTATGCGGACAGGATGTTTGTAGGAAGAAAAAAACTACCCAAATGTAACCTCATTTAAATATTATATCACTGAGTAACGGTTGTTGGAACATGCATTTTTTCAAGGGCATAAAATTTAGCACCTTTTGGTAACATTCTGAACAAAAATGAAAAACAGTCCATTGACAACAAATTATGTACGAAAAATAGGGATTTTATCAATTACAAAAAAACATTCAATTTCACATTTTTGTGAATTTAATTTTTTTTTAAATATATTTAAATTTTAAATCCACTTGAAAAAATGTTAGATAAGTTTTTTTTAAAAAAAAATAATCCGTGCAATTAGTAATAATTTAAATTTTTCTTAAATCAATAGAGAATGGGGTTTAATTCATAATATAACATGGTCATCAGCAGGAAATTCATTTGGAAATGTTACTTATGGTGGTTTCACTCTTATTACAACATTAATGTTGATTTCAAGGTAAGATCATTTAACGTTTGCGGTAACATTTGCGACCACTAAACTAATACCTGCAATTTACAATTCGTTTTTTTTTGTTATAAATTTATATCGCTATTACTGTTTATTAAACTAAAGAGAAAAAAAAAACATAAATAAATAACTAGCTATTATTACGCCATCACATATATACAAATACATCAAATCGCCAACAACAAAATCTCACAAGTGCACGCATATTTATTTTATTATATTATGTTTAGGGAACAGCAAATGTATAATATTCTGTATTGTAATACAAAATGAATTGTTTATTGTTTTAATTATATGTTTTGGTTTAGCAATGCCGATATAAATCTGTGTATAAAAGAAATTATTGTTGTATAGAGTATGAGAAAAAAAAATAAAAAAAAACAACAAAATAATAAGAAAACAAAGTAAATAACGTATTTTATTCATTCATATAACTATAATATTATTTTATTGTTTTATTAGGTGCATTGATGCCAAGTCAAGACCATCGCTTACAGAAAAAATATTTTTAACTGTTGGAATGCTTTGTTTCTTTTCAATGGGTATGCAATAAACATTTCAAATGTTTTTTTTTTCTTTTTTAAATGAAACATAGCCAAACGTTTTGCCTTATTGAGAAAAACTAAAAAAAAAAATATATAAATAAAATTTTCCATAAATTAGGTGGAATTGTATTAGCTGCATTTGATCAAGTGCCACCTGAATTGCATGACAACTCATTAATTCTTGGGGGTCTATCGTTTTTTGTAGCATTAATAATGCTCATTGATTTATCTGATCCGATGGCAAGACTTGTAACCGATACCACTCAAACGGATAATACTATAAATCAGATAGACATAGATAATCATCCAAATCATCATCAACAGCAACAACATAACAATTTACAAGAACCAACTTCGAATAATTCCGAAATTAAAGAGCTTAATAATACAGATTTAAATAATACCAACAATACTAAATTATCAAATAAACCAATAAACGTCCAACTTCACTCTAAACCAATATCATCTTCTACTCAGTATCAGCAACAATCACAACAACCTAGTCCTGAAGTTGAAGATATCACTAAAAATGGAAACTATCATCGTAGTGATAATGTTGATTTCGTTCATATGCAACATTTGCCGCGTATACAACAGCCAGTATTTGAACGTGTTTTATTACCAGAGAAGAAAAGACCTGCATTGCAAAAGATTCCAGATCCGAAGGCCAGTGTTGCACGACGTGATATTGTTCAAGCACAACCACAGCAACAGTCACATACAATATACGCACAAAAGGCAGACAATACTTATCCAAATAAACAACAACAACAATATCAGCAGCAAAACCAACAACCATACAAAAACTATGCTTATGAAGAATACGATGATGAAGATATACCGCCACCAAGATATGTTGTGAGAGGTGCCACGACAAGTAGTAATCAAAATCGCTTACATGATTACAATAATGGTGGTCCACCACTGATGGTTATAAGAGATTATTCACGTTCAAGACAAACAAGTGCATACGGCTCAAATCATAATGGAAATGATAACAGACAATATGATGGAAGAAGCAGTTACAATAGTAGACGATCTTCATGTAAAAATAGTTATTGTGACAATGATGACGATAATGGAATTCATAATCAACGAAAAGGTAATCCAATTAAACCCGGCTTTGTAGCTAATGCAGCAAAAATGTGGAATCGGAGAGCAGCGAAACATTCAACAGAGCTTAATACAATAGTTTAGTAAACATTTATTTTTTATTTTTTCTTTTTTTTATTATTATTATTTTTACTTTTATTTTTATTATTATTTTTTTTTTTGTAATTTATATAATAGATTTAGATTATACATATTTTCTTCCGCGTTTATAGCTTTTAGTATATAAATATACATAAAATTCTGAATACATTTTAATTTAATAAACGAAAATTGAATTGCGTAATACCGTCTTTACTATTACAAATATTTAAAAAAAAAAAATACTACGCGCGTACCATTCATATACATCGTCGCGACCTAACATCATAAAATCTAGGTAAACCCCACAGTTTTACTTTTTTCATATTGCTCCATTAAATTAATCAATAAATATCACATTTATGTATGACGATGACTTTCACAACCCTAAACGAATTCTGTACTATGTACAAAGTACAAACAAAAATAATAATGATAAACAAATTCGATTTGCATTTTGTAAATATATATATTTATTTATTTATTCAGAATCCTAAATATAGATCAAGTTCACAAATGTTACATCAATTTTTCAAACCTGTCCTATAGCAACCACAAAGCTAAATTCATATCGTTCCAAGAAAACTCACAAAAACTGAAATCATTTTACGATTGACCGTAAGCGTGTTAAAAGCTTAAATCAAAATAAAATCATTTAAAAAATAGAAAGTAGAAAATATCAAAAAAAAAAAAAAAATACTTCTATTTTGTGATAATCGATAATTAAAATTGTGTTCAATATTTACGTTTATTATATAAAATAATATTGATTGCATTGAGATTAAAAACACTGGTTTAAATTGAATTTATTAAAAAGTGAGTTAAAAGTAACATAGTGGAAATTAAGAAAAAAGAAAAAAAAACAATTTTTTTTCCTTATCATTTAAGATAAAACCAGAAATACAACAACATGTGTGGTGATCTATACTGTTATCCATACGGATCTTGTTATTCATATGGATGTGGACATGGACACTATCCATCATACTGTGGATCATATAAATCATGCAAATACAGATCATATTGCGATCCATGTGGATTGGTGTGCATTCCAGAAATACGTTTCTGTTACATTTGCTATCGAAGACACTGGAAATGTCGACATTATTAAACTGATTTCCAACAAAGTATATATTGTCTAATTTCTGTCTGCGTTCACAAAGAAAACAGAAATAATAACAACCAACAATGAAAATAAAAAGTGCTGCCTTAATTACGACGTGTAGCAAATAGTATTTTAACATTTTTAATTTACGATCACTAAATATAACATATTTTTGCTATTTATATCATTATCTTTCCATCGAGAAAGACAATGACTATATTTAAATGCTTAAAATTCTAATATTATCTACAATTGTTAGAAAATTGAATTTGTTACCTAAAATTTTTGCAAAGTAAAAACTTTATCGTAAACTTGATTCAATGAAATTAATTATTGTATTCTTTCATTTAATTTAGCAATTTAATAAGTTAATAATATTTTTTTTCCATTTCATTTCTTCACTTTGAAGCTGCGTTTTTTCTTTTATAAATTTCTTTACAAAGCTGTAAATGTAAAACACTAAATATAAGTAAATACGTAATTATCTGTTTGTTTGTCGGTCTGTGGCTGTGGCAGCAATTGCAGGCACTTTCAAAAAATGGAAATTCAGTCAAAAAGAAAAAAAAAATCATAAATAAAAGCTTTAAGCTCTATGCACGTATTGTATTATTAATATACATTGGGCCACGATCCAATGAGAACTTTCTTACCTATTTTGGTTGTTGTGTTTGTTATGTTTGTTATGAAGTATATTATTAAAATCAGAGTAAGTTTAAATTTATTTTAATAATTATTAAAATTTGAATATAGAATAAATTTCCGTACTTATTTTTGTTCTTTTATTTACAAAATATAGATTTCAGCTTTATTATTATTATTCATGTAACAGTTGTTGAAATTTGCTCTCGGCAAACGAATATTCAGCATAAAATAATACATAGCGCATTTTTAATTAAAAAGAAAATATTCAAATAATCAGCATCAAAAATTTTGCATATTTTATTCAGTAAATAGATACTCAATTATGCAAATTCTTTCATTGAAGTTTTTAATATTGTTTTGCTCAATTTTTCTACTTCTATGTTGTTAGACATGATGGATAAGCAAAAAAAATACGTTTTAAATTTAAATAGACTTGCATGACAATTAGGTGAGTATATTTATATTAATTAAGTTCCACTAGTCACATGCAGAGATGCAAGTACTGCAGTAAAATTACCAGTACATATGTACTATTATATCTCTAACTACACAATACTTTGTAAAATGTACTGACAGGACTAATACAGGGTCATTCCTCACTACCAGCTGCGTGTTTTAAGTATTGACAGTACTAGTATTTGAGTACAATGAAAACGTACTACAGTACCAACAATTACAATACCTCTACGCAGTACTTGCATATCTGGCCACATGCAATATTTAATTCAATCACTAATTTTTAATATTCAATATTCATTCTTAAAGTCATTCAATTCTTATTTATTCTTATTTAATTAGAAAGTTTGCGAAATCAACGTACTTACGCGAATTTACGTAAGCTCCGTAACTCGTTTGCATGAAAAATACTACGTTTCCAATAATGTGAACATATTAGTATAAACCTAATGATCGTTCATATATTTAAGGAAAGTGGGATTTTCCACGCAAACGATTTACGGGGCCTTATGTAAATTCGCGTACGTCGATTTCGCAAATTATTAACTCTTTTCTTTTGAAAGTACCTACTTACATACAAAGAAAATTTTAGAACTAACTTGGAACTTTTCATTTTTAAAATCAATTCTTATGTCCCAATTCAATAACACGAATTATTGTTTTCTAAATATTAAACGAATATTATTGTAATGTATGTAATGCCTCAACGTAGAAGTTCTTAACCCACAGTTACGCCTAACACAATACACATCAACTTGTGGATTTTATCCATTATTCGGTAGTTCTGTCAAGTATTTGTCACGAACAAGTTGTAAAAGTAAAAATAAATACATGTTGTCATGACAAAACATTGTGTTATCGATAAAAATTATAAGTTTGGTCATGCACAAAATTCTATTTACGAAAGATAAATTATTTATCAATCAAAATACAATACGTATATGAAAATTTGGAATCATATCCAAAAATAGTATAAAACGCACAACATTAGGTATATTAAGATAATCAAAATAAATATGTTTTACCCTCTGACCTAGTTTTTAAAATAACAATAAGTTATTGGTGAAATACTTACTTAATACCGAAAATATTATTTCAAATTATTGGTTTTGCTTTTGGTTTTAAATCATTGTACTGAAACTTTTAATATTTATTAGATTTTCATATTTAATTTGAATTTGAATTTGATTTTGTTTATCCAAATAAGACTTAACTCAGTTGTATTCATTAGTTCATTAGGATATATATAGATATCGAAAATTTCAGGTTTAGTGTTTTTTTTACATAACTTTAGAAGTTTGTAATCTAATTTATATTTTACAATTTTTATTCTTTTTTTTCTTTTTTAATGGGTTTATTCTGGTTTTTTATCCATTAATTATTTCTATAAAAATTGTAATTTAACTTTCGTTGAAATTCAAAACCTATTTATGTTTGAAATTTACTTAATAACTGCGATTTTACATTGGAAGACATATTTAATTGCTTTGCACCATGTTTACTATTTTTATTTTCCATTTTGAATTAAATTTCGTTACCAAACACTTGTTACATATTATGATAATTGAAAACTTTCAGAAAACCAAGAACTATAATCGCTCTGTTGGTATATTTTTTGTAACTTTGGTCTTTACTTGCGCATTGGTACGAAACACTCTTGAATATGCATCTCAAATATAGTCTCCACTTCGATTGACATACATCGACAGAATTAAGCGCGTCCAGCTTTAAAACTGATCTACCATCCTCTACAAAATTAAATTATGATCAACGTCTTATTAAGTACTTACCATCTTCACAGTTTGAGAGCACGAAAAACAATAAACGACATGTGTACTCTGCATAGAATAGTTCATAACCAGTTAGATGTCAATCTACTGGAATATATTAATTTCAGAGTTCCATCATTTGACAGTAGATCAGACTTTACCTTCGAGCCACCAATTAACAAAATTAATATTGGTCAACATACGAATCCGATCAACAGATTTCAAAGAACGTTCACTGACTCATTTGGTCAAGTTGATATTTTTGACTGTTCTTACGGTTCATTCAAATAGTCGGTTGTAAGTCTTGTTCGTTCTGGTGACGTAAATCCATGATTGTGGTTATCTAACATTTTAAATGATAATAAATTTATATTCATAATTATATTTATAATAATCAGGTCAATTCTCAATTGCTGCTGCTAAACTGTACTCAGTTTAACTGCATCAAATTAACTACTCAACTTATTATTATTGTCTTTATATATCTAATTCACATTATACTATGTGTTATTATGTAATTGGGGCTTGCCTTGTATAAACTAAAAATAAAAAATAACTTTTCTCGTGGCTCACTTCACAGGCTCATCATCAGGGGGCATCGATTTTTTTTGATTCACTAAGAATTAATTATAATTGATATTTTACGTATTTTCTGTAGATCATATACAAGAGCATAATTTTTAGTACTTCTGTTCAGCCAAAAGTATCGCGGATGGAAATAAAATTCGTAAAGAAACTCCAAATATTACGAATATGTGATTAAAAAATGTATATAAATTAATTTCATCTTATTAATTTCTTTTTCTTTTATTGTTGAACGCCAATATATAATTGTAAAAAAAATAAGGTAGAGCGGGGCAGGTATAGGCATATGGGGAAGGTTGTCGTACTTTTTTTTTTTACAATAATAAAGAAAATAAACCAATTTAAGAGAAAAGAAATTTATTATTCAGTTTATATATAGTTTTTCGCCACAATAACATGGGAGGCGCATGAACTACCAATAAAGTCTATGTTTAATCGTCTCTATAGCATGACGCCCAAGATATTGTATTTTAATAAAATATCTTAAATATTTCGAAAGTATATGATATAAACAAAAATACAAAATAAGTAGAATAAGTAGAATAAGCAAAAGAATCTTCTAAATTCTCTCAAGTACTTACCTGTGCATATATATGCAAAATGTTTCAGTTGAAACTCCTTTTCTATTTAAATGTAATATATTCTATTTAGACATTTATGAGAAAGAAACCATGAGCCCTTTAAAATTATATTTTTGAAGACAAAGTATTGTATAAAACTGTAAAGGCGTATGAATTTCTACACTCAACTTAAAACGTAAATCTTTCAAAACTGTATACCAAAGAAGAGAATATACTTTACATACATATTAAAATGAAATCAAAATTCCCTTTTATCGTAAAATCATATAATTTTTCTTTTTACCAAAGTTAGTTGGTACTAAAGTATTTAAGAAAATTATGAATACCTTCTTGAATCAAAATAAGCTACCACACATACCGTAAATTATTATTATTCAAATACCATCATCATCTAAACAAATAATAAGAAACCACTTAAATGACTTGTATTAATTTTTAATTTATTTTACTTCTTCTTTTTTGAATTAGAAAAAAAAAATAAAAGAAAACAAAAAAAAAAAATTGTATAATTATTTATAACAAAACTATAATCCTACGCAATCATGCATTCTACGACTATGCGATGTTCCATTATTAATTTGATCAAACTAGAAAACTAGTTCATCGTGTGTATGATTATATGCTTTAGATTTTATTATAAAAGTGGTTATTTTACATATAAACCCACAATTGTTGTTGTTTATTATTCACTTTTATTTTGTGTGTGTTTTTTTGTTTGTTAGTTTTTTTCTTTCTTTTTGTTTAGCGTATTATTCGTATGCAAATTCACCACAAAAACTAAGATGAGGAAAAAATTGTGTTTATATAGTGATCTAATTACACAGTATACCATGACCAGAGCGTGACATTCTTATATTCCGCAGTGTTGAGAGTTATTATTAATTTTAATTATTAGTCATTTTATTCTCTTTCCGTTGTCTCCGGACTCCGGTACTCGTTAGTATTGATTACTTGTAATTTCTATGATAATAACGAATAATGACATTGAAATTATTATGTGGGCTGGTTTAATCATTGGTCCATTGGATGATCTTACATTGCAAAAACAAATATTTATATTATATATATAGTAAATAAAAAAAAAGAAAGATATAAGTAAGCACTTATCTCGGATGCTATAAAACGAAAAAGCTTTCCATTTTCTTAATGAGTATTTATTTAGCTTTTATTCTCAATTTCATAATACCAGTAATATTGAAATACGAAAAATTGATTTTTAATATTACCTATCGATATCTTAATCATTACATTTCACCATCAAACGATCGCAGTCTAAACTATATGCTAATTAATTACAATAATTTCCTTTTGTATTTTTTTCTTTCTTAGAAATAAGCTATAATTAAGGCTCATTGTACGACAAACAAAGAGTAAACGAAATTATCATGATAATAACTTGATTTTTCTTAAAATATTTTTAATATCTTATTCAATAATGTTATAAACAAACGAGAAAAAAAATTCTTCCGCTAATTTAATTGATACGATAGAGAATTGCGGGCGCGATCGTGTATATTTTAAAAACATAACCATGATCAACTCTATGATGATGGAAAATAAATATGTATGTATATAATGCGAGCGTATAATCTCTTTTTACTTTAGAATCATACAAAAAGTGCGAATATATAATGATCAAAATGATGGTAAATGATGTTGATGATGAAAGACTTCGTCTACCTGTTTTCTGCATACAATTTTATTTACCACTAATACTTGCTCTCAAAAAGGTGTCTGCCTGATACTTACCTAATAAACGACGTGCAGAGTGAGTGTATAGTACTAACGAATTAGTTTAGTAGCGGTAAAAATGAGAAATGCGATTAATATTATTATTATTATAGTTAGCTCAGTATAGTTAGCGGAGTATTCTATATAATATATTTTTTTAACATTGAAGATGCGATCAGCAGCGCGATACCAACTCTGAATAATATATATTTTAGTTTTGTGAGTAGAGCGATTTTGTGTAGTTATTTTTAGTTGGATAGTTGATTCAAATGCGTTCAGTTGGATTTTAAGTTCGCGCAACGTGCGGATTCGTTGTAATGCATTATTTTTATTTTAAGTATGTTTTTGTTTGTTTGGTTTTCGGTTGATCATGCGTAAATTATTTTATTTTTATTTTGCATCAATATACTTGTGAAGTTATCCAACCAGATTAAGATGCACATAAATGCATTGATTTTTTAATGATATACGAATTTAATCTCATTGAAGCTACATTTCGTAGTTTTGTTTTTATTTTTTTTATTATATCTTTTTTAAATTTATACATTTCTTGTTAATTTCTGTGCTGTACGGTTAACGCATATAATACATAATGTCATTTAGTTATATAAATATACAGGAATATCGCTTAACAAAATTATGTGAAATATAAAATAAATTTGTGTCACTAGGAAAAATATTTACATTTTATAAGTGAAATGCTGAAATGCAACGGCAAATAATCAAGAATAAGAATAAGAAAAAAATATATATATAATAAAATATTATTTATTATTAATAATATATTAATAAGTGAAGTGTCTTGCATGTTTTTGCCAACAAAAAAGAGTATATATAGTAATTGATGCAGTATATAAGATAATCGTGATCATCGTATCTTTTAAAACAGTTAGACATACACTCTTCTTCTTATAAACCTGCCTACTTATACTTAACCATTTTTACTGATAATTATTATTATTTTTATTTATTTTTTTTTAAATGACGTATGAAAAATATTTGCACAATATAAATTTTATTGTTATTTTATAAGAAAACAAAAAAGCAAAAACAAAAAAACCCTAAGACTTAAATTAATATACAATTATGTGTGTGCAGCGATGATGATAAAGAACGATGTTCTTGTTATTGTCCAATATTATTTGTTGTTGACCTTTATGTTGAAGTTGGATTATTGTTATTTAATTGAGAAAACAGTTATTAAATAAAATACAAAACCATTACTGGCTTGTACACGGTAAGTGTTTTTACTATTCTCTCAAATATTTTATTATTTCCATTCTTCGTTTTATTAAAAAGAAAAAAAAGAAGAATTATCGCTATATGTGTTTATCAAAAGTCTGTCTGTATACTTTTTTGTTTTTTTTTTCTATACGTATATACCTACTTGTTAGAATTGCAAAAGAAAAACACAAAACAAAACACATTTAATACTGTTCTTGTTCACTCACATCACATCTATTTAACGTTTGAATGTTGAACAACGTTTTTGTTACAATTTTAATGTTTTCTATTTAACTATTAACTAATCTGATAATATTTCTTTAGAATTTGGTTTTACCTTGAAAAGTTGAATAAAAAAGAAAAAAAAAAAACAAAAAAAAAATAAAGAAATAGAAAAAAATATTTTTATTATCATTATTGTGCCATGCTATTAAATAAATACCTTTGCCTTGTGCCAATGCTTACTAAATACACCTTTACCGGACTCATCCAAAAGTATCGTGTTTTGAAAATAAGTGCTTACATCAAAAGCAATTTGATATCATTTTAAAAATTTATAGCTATCATCATTTAATTTTGGTCTTAGTGATTTATTGACTGTTATAATAAATAAGATATCTTTTATACCTTTACCTTCATCATCATAATCTAGGTTATACTAACTTATAATATTTTTATTACGATTTATTTATTTATCTATTTTTTTTATTTTTTTTTATAAAAATTATTTTGAAATTTCGATTGAGAAAAAATATTGGTGTATAACCATCTCGCTAAATATGAAATATTTGCTTATAAATTTTATAGGTATAGCTCTCAGCTCGATAACATTGCATGATTACTATTATTATTATTATTATTATTATTATTATTATTATTATTATTATTATTATTACTTATCTACTCTATTATTGTTTATTATTATGTATAACATCATGATTTTTAGAGCAGCAGGAAATTTTTATTAATTTTTTTCTTTTCATTATATTTTATTTTAAATTTATAAAAAGTGTTTTTTTTTTCCTCTTTTGTTTGTTTGTTTGTTTGTTTGTGTAGCAATACGAAAAAATACATATTTACTGATTATAATAATTGCTGAGTTAGTAGTTATTTATAATTCAGTTTAATTTTTTTTTTTTTTTTAACTACAAACTGCATAAATATTTTTAATCAAACTACCGAGAGAGGTTACGAATATTGAATTGTTATTTCAGAAAATTTTAATAACAAATATGAATGGAATGAATGCTGAATAATTTGTATAAATAAGTGAGATAAAAAAAACATTAAAATTTTATGTCAAATCGAAATAAATGTGTTTCAAATTGTCAAGTCGAGAGAATATGGAAAATTACTCTTTTATCTTTTCATGGTTTAAAAGAAATAAAAAAAAAAAAAATTGTGTGCTTCATAAAATATAGTTCATCAATTTCCTTTTTTTTTATGTTAAATCAATCGAGCATAATTTACAAACTAAAATTTACACCATATATATATACTCATCATCAATTCAATTCACTCAATTTGTTTATTCAAAGCGCAAATATACGAAATATTCGAATTCAAAAGATTTTTTATTAAAAAAAAATCAATAATTTTCAATTCATAAACACCAATATACACGTGGAATCAACAATTTATCCCTAGATTGAAGAAACAAACAAGATATTTATCAAATATGTCAATAAAATTGTTAAGAAAATATCTTGAAAATATATCTTGAATATAATATTATATTTTGTTTTTAAATTTAAAGTCAATTGTTGTCACATTGAATAAAATTGATTTTGTCGTTGTTTACATTTATTGTAAACAAATTAGTATAGATGTTGTTTTTGAAAAGGATAATGGATATCATTTAATTATCAAATTCTAAATATGAAAAGTTTAATTGATTCAATTATAATAAATTGATTTTAAAAACAAACATTCACAATAGAAACCGCCCGCGATAATTATAGTTTGAATGAAAGTATATTAATATATATATTATAGGGTCGGCCATATTTTGATGAAAATACAGGTGTTTTTTTATTTGTATTTTGATTTGATCGAATTGATATGTTTGTCTATTAAAAGCGCCAAAGTTACGCTAACATGGAAATAATAAACTAAAGTTGAGCTCCAAAATTGCGCAACTTAAAATACATATAATATAATTTTAATCAAGGTGGCAAAACTGTATATTTTCTTGAATCAAATTAAAAATTTACCACTTCTATATGCATACCAAAAAACTTTAATTGGGTTGTATATTTATAATTTATTTTTAATTCATTTTTCATCTAATAGGGAAGAAAAAAAAAATCATTTCAAATTTAAAATTCTTATAGTTCGTTTTAACGGAAATGAGAGCTTCCTTTCGTAGATGACATTTACCAATAAATTATGTTTCAGTTATATTGTATTTATCCTTTCATCAGTGTTGATGCGGTCGACTAGATTGACTAATAATTCAAATAAAATGACATTAAATAATAATTGCAGCCTTCAAAAAAAGAAAAAAAAAATAATAATAATAATAGAAAAAAAAGTACAAATTCATTTAAGTAGTCCGTTTGTTATTGAAATTGAAAACTCAAAGTTTTCATTTAAATTGGAAATATAAACCATTCATTTATTTAGTAAATTAGCAAATAATTAATGTTACATTTATTTGAATTCAGAATGTCTTATTTTCATTTTTTTTTTCTTTTTTCTTTTTTTCTTTTAATGAATTTGAAATCTAAATAAAAATAGCTTCTCATTACAATACTTAATTAAAAAAAATATATAAAAATAATAATACAATTTCATTACAATTGTATTTAATTTAAATATTATATTGCTTGTCATCGGGGTCATTTGAAATAAAATTGAAGATTAATGCCAGTTATTAAGTATATATTTATATATCTAGATACATATAATAATAACACAATTGTAAAACAATAATGAGAAGTACAAAAATTCGTATCAATTAATTTTGTGTTTCACTTCATTTAACTTTATGCACACCTTGACGGAATGAATATACATAACAGAATCTTTTTGTTATTTTCTTTTAATTATATATATATATTTTTTTTTATTTAACTATTGTTTTAAAAAAAAAAAAAAAAATAATATAAAAAATCATTAATTTTGGTAAAAGTTTACTATTCGCTATCTCATTGATTATTATTTATTTATAGACGCATAATGGAAAAATTATAAAGTGTGGTGCGTGAAAGCGATATATATTTCTAGAGATAAGCTATTTTGAGAGTTTTCCAATGTTCAGGCTTTTAATTGACACAATAAATGTTGGATATTTACATCTATGAAAGATATATATTATATATAGTTGACGATAAACTTCAGATGTTAAATATATTTGAATGATTTGGATCTGTTAAATTTAAATGTGCATTACACTATTTATTAGAGAATATTAGACGCATCCAGTTATTTCTTTTAATTTAATATAAACAAAATTGTCAATAAATATTTAAAAATTTCCAAATTTTCGAAATGGACAAACTCAAAGAAAATTTCCGTATGTCCGTCTAAACAAATAATACAAAATATTTTCAATACAATTTTTCTTTTTTTTTTATTTGCTTCTTCTTTAATTATAAATCTCATTTTTTTAAATTAAACATATAAAACTTACCAATTCACAGCGTATAAGTAAGTATACACAATATACAAATATTTATTTTGCAATTTATTCTTTGCATCAAAAGTAATCAAATCTTAATTCAAATCTCTTTCTTATATATATCATCAAATATCTATTTATCCAAATACAAGAAAATGAAATTGAGAAAAAAAGAAATGAAGAAAAAAAGAAGCAAACAACAACAGCAACAGCAACCATGTAACGAGAAATATTGGCAATAATTATTCTTGATTGATATCCGGATATCATTATATTATTGGCTAAACGTGATGTATAAAATATCTTCTAATAAGAAGCATAATAAAACTATCTAAATAGACATATAAACATATATAAGCCTCCTAACATCCATATCAATAACCGAAACGAAATAAACATATAGCAATATTTTTGTTATGTCAAAAATAAACAAAAGCAGAAGCATTATAAATGATATGGATTTGTTGCTATTACTGTTGTTGTTTTATTATTCCAATACGTTATACTTAGATATACTAAAGCTATCACTCACTTTTGCAAAGCATATAGATCAGCTCCTCTATTTACCGATTACTGATGATAATATTTCTATATAATAAACGCATTGGCATATCTGCCACATCAATTGGCTCCAATGGTAAATGCGTAACATTTATTTATCGTATCTTTCGAATTAATTTTTTTTTTTCATGCTTCATACTTATAACCAAATACTTATAACAAAACAATATTATTTTATTTGAAATTGCAAACAATATGTAATAAAATGCATGTCATAATACATCTATCGGCTCGACATATACGTAGATGTTACGGCAGATTTTCTTCATTTCTTTCATTTTATATAAGAAAAAAGTTATTATAACACGAAAATATACACAAATGATGTTTTTTTCCTCTTTATTTCATTTTTATTATTATTTGTAATTTATTTCTATAAATGAAGTCGTGAATTGTTTAAATATCCTACCATTAGCACAATATTAATATTAATAATAATATGAAAGAAAATATCTTGAAGTGTTAACTAAATAATTTTTTTTTTTTTTTTTATTACATATTTGCACTCTTCCATCTTTTGAATAAACAAATTATTTGCAGGTTAAATTCGATGATTGAAGTCGTGCGAATAAAGAAGGTTGGTACTGACAAAAAAATTATTATAATAATTACAAAAACATATAAATAAATATAAAAAAATACCGAAAAAACCAATTATTATTTTGTTGTGAATGATTAATAATGTGGATGTGGATGGTATGCAAAATTATAATTCAAATATTTATATTGACTTAGCTTTGAAAGTTCATTAAATATTATTTAACATATTTCTTACATCTTTCTGTTTTCTTTATGTTATGTTATTATTATTTTTTTTTTTTTCGTCTTCTTCTCTTTTACTTTGTCGATTTTGATTTATGATTTATATTATTTGTTATAATAACTAACTATATGTTATCGTGCAACAAATATTCGTATATTGTTTATATTTCTCGTCTAGTCAGTCTAACATCAATATGAACAGTGAATATAATATATATATGATTTCTAATCTTAAGAACGGTTCATATACAAAAAAAAAAAAATCAAAAAACTAATTACCAAAGGAAAGTAAACATGTATTATATGTTTTATTTATTTATTTCATTTTATTTTATTATAATCATTCCTCGAATACATTAACACTATGAATCGGACAATAATATTTTTTTTTTTTTTTTAAAAAAAACCTGTCAATATTTGTTAAATGGTACATTTCTTTTGATAGAACTTCTGTTTGCCTACCATCATTCAAATTGTATTTAAATGAAATGACAAACTAATATAAATCCATAGAATTCAAAGTAATCATATTCAGACTTGTTGTTGTCATAATCGAAAATAATAAACAAACAAATTAAAAAAAAAAAAAAAAAACTATATTTTTACATCTAAGTAATTGTCTCTGTTCATTTTACTATAAACCAAAATTAAAAACTGTCTTTTTGGGAAAAAAAAAATCCCATAGAAAAATAATAAAAAATAAAGTTTAAATATCACCTAAATCACAAAATGAAATAAAAGTCGTTAATCATACACAATAATAAGCCATAAAGCATTTAGGTCAATTTTGTCATTTAGCATTTAAATGCATTTAAAAGTAATTTCGTTTACAGTAGAAAATATAATGATAAAAATTTGAGTTTTAAATAAAAAAAAAACTTTCTTAATTTATTAAAAATGCGATTGTGAATGTTTTGCATTAGTGTTTTTGGCTTAAATTTATAGTTTTTGGTGTGATGTACGGATTTTTGTTTTGTTATTTTGTTGCTGATGATGAGAACTATTTTGATTAGAATAAATATAATAAATTGGAATTAAATAGAAATTTTTCTATTGAGAGATCTTTTTAATTTATTCGATTATTGGTTTTCATTCTGCGTCATATTTTTCTTAAACATCAATTTATATGTTTTGACTACGTTTAGAATTTGTACTAGTTTTATAAATCTATTTTTATACATTTTTGCCATTTTTTTAGTTTATTTAATAAAATCTAAACAATAGAAATAAATCGTGTAGATATTGGTTGTTATATTTTCTGGGCCGATAAAATATTGAGAAATTTATTATAAATCACTTCCATTTATGTATTTAATACTTTGCTTAGTAATCATAATGGTATTATTACTTCTAATGTTGTAACTGAATGAACCAAAATTGTGAGAATTCAGCTGATATATGTATTTAAATACAATTTAAAATTAGTTGGAAAAACGATATTTTAAATTTGATAAGACTTATTTTTCAACAGAATCAAAAAAATCTGAGTGGTATAAGAATAAAATTTATTTATTTTCCATATAACCATTTTAAATAGTAATTGTACAACAAATGTATGAATAAATAAAGTTTTTTTGGCAATTACAATTACAATTAGTGGCCAAAATTATTTTCTTATATCTCTTCACTTTGAAACACAAACGAATCAATTTCCCAATAAGTATAAAACCGATAACTTGTCTCTATTGTGCAATAAGAACAAAACAGTCATTTAATTGGCATTTATATAGTTGAATGCCATTCTCAGAAATGGTTTATTTTTAAAAATCGATAATAAAAACCTATCATAGGGGAAATTTTAGTTCGTTTGAAAGCAAGTCAACGTACATAATGTTTTATACCATGCCAATTATTCGATATGGTCTTCATAGCAACAGTAGTTCGATGTGAAAATAATAATCGTACAGAAAAAACTTTGACATCAACAATTTTTCACAGTGGCAAGCAAGTGTAGCTTTTAAGATTTATTAATGTTTTTTATTTTCTTTGTATATTGCTAAAAATGAAGTATATTATTAAAATTGAGTTAGAAATACATGCGGTAAGTTTCCGCAAACCATCATTCAATTTAGTTAACTAAAAATGTATTATTCAATTAAATTTAGATAACCTGCCCGGGCGTTTGTTTGTGTCCCAATGGTGATGTTGAATTATCGTTAATTTGTTTACAGTATAATTTTCGAACAGCCCCAAAACCAGCACGATTTCCATTAATTTTACATGAAACATTTACAATGGCTGGATACTATAAAAATAATATTAATTGTTTATCGCATTTGGAAAAAGTTTTAAGTACAGATTTATTATTATTACTTCATAAAAAAAATTATGGACGACATTAAATATGACTTTATTTATTTTTATGTTGATATAATAGACAATGAAAATGTTGAATTTACTTTATGGCAAAATGGTCGTCGATTAGCACATTATTCTGGTCAACTAGGAATGATATTTAATTCAAATGTTTGGTGTCGACAACAGAGAAAGGGATGGGGTGTTGAATTTGATATTATAATGAAACCGTCCAATTGTTTTCCTGGTATTATTGGTCCGAAATGTGAATTATCATCCAGAATTGTGATAACAGAAAGTCGTTCTAGTAGCCCTCAGTGTTATGATTCAAATTTGAAAATGATCAAGAGGCCGTTGTGCTTTGACACATTTCCATCCAAAGCGAATGTTTCATTTAGGCAACAGAAATCTGTTTGTCATATGGAGAAAGACAAACATCTAAGAAATGTTAAAGATAAAAGGTTGTTTATGCGAAATCAGTTTAAATAAGAAAATATTTTTGCTAAAAATTATTTTGATGACTTGCAGAAACAGATTTACAATAGATAAATTCGCAAATTTGGAAAATTTAACACAATTCCTAAAATTAAATGAAAATCAACTATTATTGTCAGATTGTTGGTGTTCATTGCCAGCATTTTCTTATAATAAATCTGAATTAAATGATGTTGAGTCCGCGATGTAAGTACGGAAATTATTAATTATCTTCATAATAATGAAAACGTTCACCCAATTTATTAAATTTGTTAGACATTTAATAGATGTACATTAGATATAAATTTCCCAATTCTTAGAAAATTTCTAACATTTTTAATTTGTAGCGCATTTGGAACAAGTCGACCATCAAAACTTACAATAGAATATAGCAGATTACGTAGAGATGACGATCAATTTAGTAAAATTCCAAATCAAACTGAAGATTTACATGGAAGTGATTGCAGTATTTGTCAAAATTATAAACGACTTTTTAGAAGCTAGACTTGAATTAGAAATTTGTGTACAAACTTTTATATATACATATAAGAATAAATAAAAAGGATTGGATGAATTTTTTTTTTTTTTTAGTTAAATTGATGCTAATTGAATTATTAAAATTATTCCAATATTAAAAAGTATATTGTATATGATAGAAATCTATACAAAATGCTAGTCCGGTAGTAATAATGGAGATAACTCTAGTGACGGTTCATCTTAATTCAATTCACGTTTTTCGTTTCATAAGCTGAAAAAATCAAATGGTTTCATTATGTTTCCTGAGTTTTTGTTGAATTTGAATTTAACGGTTTTCTTTTCAAGATCTAAACGTGAACTCAATGAAAGATAATTAAAAATATTTTTATTTATTTTTGTTGTTGTAATAATGTATTTAATGTTTTAATAATATTGATTGGCCCATAGGTAAAATTTTAACAATCATATAATTATCCATTTTTTCTCGTCACAATTTAGAAAACAATTATTTGGTGTGTATTTATTTTACCTAGAAAAATTAAATAATTTTTTTCTGTTTTATTAAAATATGGGTGAAAGTTCAAAATTTCTTCTTGATCATTAAAACCATGAAATTTTCAATTTTACAATAACAAAAAAAAAAAAAAAGGTAAAAGTTTGAAAACTGTGTTTTAGCAGTTATAACACGTGCTTTAAAATTTTTAACAAAAAGAATATAGTTTTTTTTTTTTCGTTTTTTTTGTTATAAAAATTTAACCTCTTATCTAGAAATTGTATATAAACTGTTTCATTCTACAGTTATATTGACCAGACTACGTTATGCGACTGGGATATTCGTGTAAAATCATATTTTTATATATAAAAAATATATAATATATGTAATATAGAAGTTGAAATACAATATAATTACATTGATTTGTCTGATAATAATGATGATGTTGAGTTGAAAATGATTCAAATTAACGTATGTATATGTACACTGAACATGTACGCACACATATTATAACCGAAATTATCATTTAACCCTTAAGAATGCTAGATTTTATATTAATTTTTTTTTTTTTTTTGGTTTATTCAGTGTTGGGAAATTAATTAAAATGTAATTATTCAACCATATCAAATGTCATACCTACTTTAAAAGATTGAAATTTTTTTTAAAAATATTTTTTTTTTGCTGCGCCGCATTCATTACTTATATAATTTCAGATTGGCGCAAAATTAAAGTAGATTTCATAAAATCTAATGACAATGAAGTTTGTTCATTTAATATTATATAAACACTATAAGCACCAAATTTTGCAAATGATAATAAATAGCAAGCAAATAAACAAACAAAAAACAAAAAACTTAATATTTCTTTTTGATTATTACATTTTTATTTTATTTTCTTATGACAAATAAGTGTAAGTACTGCAGGCCTTCGCGCTTATTAAATTTTAACATTCAATCAATTTTTTCTTTTTTTCGTTTACTTACCTGCGATCGATGATGAGATTTTTGTGTAATATTTTGGAGAAACTATATCTGAATTTAAAATTTATGAAAGCAACCAAAAATAAATAATAATATTTTCTATGTTTAATCAAAAATTTAAAAACCAAAAAAAAAAAACAAACAAATATTTTGTAAGGGGTAAACTAGAGCTGTGTCGTAATGGAAACATAAATTGTTTTTTTTTTATTTTTTTGTATCACAGACATTTTGTGAGTAATTAACTTGTTTTGTAAAGATATAATTATGTGAGTTTAAGTTTTTGTTTTTACAGATAATTATCAGTCACACATATTTACATTGTTGCGATAATTTATATTGTTTTAGGTAAATTAAAATTAATTTAAGTAATTTATTATTTAACGTTTTTTGCTGGTAAGTGGTATTATTTAATTGTGTTTAAATTTTAGAAACGTAATTATTATATCTCTTGGTTGCACCGCTGTAATATACATTTTAATTTTTAATTTGCATAATTCAAAATTCCATATTGATTTATAAAATTATAATATAATAAAATCCTTCTTACATACAGACAGTAACAATTTTGCTTATGAGATTAAGGACCTATTTTATCTATCGTGATTTAAACTTCTTAAACGCCCGATGTTGCTAGTTAAATTTAAACTCAGCTTACGTTAAACCTAAATTGATAATATGTATAACGAATCTTAAGCGCCAACTCTACCCGTTTGAATGGACACGTTTTTAAATAGAAACAAACGTATACGTTTTGCTATCTGTTCATGACGACAGCCGGCCCGTTCACAACCGGTCTCCGTTCCACAAGCGTGTCCTTAAGTGCCAATTATTTAAATTTGGACTACGACACGAAGCTCATGTTCACTACAAATAGTTTCAAAATCTTTCTTAATATCTTCAGATCTATTAAAATTGCACTTGGCCAAAGTAAATAATACCAGCAAGATAATAATATTACATATTAGAATTTTAAATTATGTATTTATTAAAAAAAAAACAATAAATTTTAAAAGTTCTTTATTAATTTTATAATGTTATATCTATATAACCGCTGAACAATCAGTAAAATCCTAATATGTACTATTTTAATTGTCTATTTTTTTGTTTTATCAATAATTGAAAATCTTAAATTCAGGAAGATTTTTCAGTCTTTACATATTAAGAATGTAGAAGTGCATTGCTAATCATTGTTTTCAATACTATCGTGTCTTTAGAAATTGTTAATTATGATTATAATATTAAGCGTACCTGAACTCTGAGTTTAGATAAATGAATGAATAATTTATAAATAGAAAATAAAGGTAAAATATTTTAGATATTTTTTCCACGAAAACTCATTCAGTAGGTGATTTGTTGACAATTTTTTCACCAAAAAAAACATGTTTTTAGTTTTTTTTTAAGAAGAGGAGACATACTTTCTTATTTTGTACAAATAAACTAGCTGCGAGACATACCCACTTAATAATTTAGAGATAATTTAATATGTAGGCACCTGGCACGTAAGTACATATTATCATTATTATTATTATTATGATGATGATGATGTGAGAATTTGTATCATTATTATTATTATTATTATTATTATTATTATTATTATTATTATTATTTGCTTGCTCCGAAAACAAAAACGAATAAAAAAAAAGAAAAGAAATAAAATAAAAAAAAAAAGAAAAACATTTTAATAATGATTGTGCAATTTTATTATTTTGTGAGAAAATTATAATCAAATTAATATTATTTTTGTCATTGAATGTGCAGGCGCGCGCGAGCAAACAACACGTTAGAAATAAAAAAATAAAACTACTCTGCAAAAGCTTAAAAAATTTATATAAATTAACCCATTATTATCTTATCTAGAAAACTATAATAAATTTATTTAGATGTTCGGTTGATATGGTACGACACCCAACCAAAATAATTATTATTTATACATGAATGAATTTAAAAATTCACTTATATCACACTATTCGTTATTATTTTCATCGGTACCGCACTGTTTGAAGTGCATATACAAGTCACCCAGTTACCTTTGATTATATGCTATTAAAAATTTATATCTTTCGTACAATTTAAATGCGACTACCGACTAGGTATGTGGCATATATACAAATTGTACATCAACATATCGAGAGAAAAAATATACGAAAATATTTGTAACTACATATATTGTTTCGAACAAAACAAAAAAATAATAATAATAATAAAAATGTTATAATAACAGACAATGATGGTGCCTACCTGTTAATTATAAACATAGGCAAAGTACATTATTTCATTTAATAAATTATTGCATATATTTGAAACCGTATTGTGTGTATGGCTGATGTTCTGTATTGTTTATTATTGTTTTTTTTTTTTTTTTTTGTATATAATTATTTATTAGTGATGTTACAGCAACCAGTTGATGAGCAATTTTATTGTGTTTTACTGGTTATTGTTGTAATGACTTAGCTATTTAATATCGTTCATAGGGCAATCGTGTATTCTGAACAAAAAAAAAAAAAAAAAAAACAGAATTAACTAATAAGTGGGCCAAATAGTATCTCATTCTTCTCATATAATATTGCACATAACAGTACTGCATATTTAAAAAATTAACGAACGTATTTTAATTAACTCTGTTTTTTTTTTTTTTGCTTTGTTCGGTTTTGCGCAATTTTCAAAGAAATATAAGATGATGAGGTAGTTAATTTATGTGTATAGTATATTATTGACAAGTGATGCGATATTTTATTCTTCGTTGGTTCTCATCAGAATGTTATTGTAAAAATTTGGTATTCGCTCTACATAAATATGTTGCTTAGTTTTCGAATTGTGGATTGAATGTTGAAATGTATAATGTTGCAGTCTGGTTTTATGTAATTTAATGGATTCATTGAATTTATAATGATCTGTATTTTCGTTTTGCATTTTAAAATAATTATAAAATGTTTCTGTAATAAGTACTTACTTTAAACATTGATTTCAATATATTTTTGAATTTAACTTAAAAAAAAAAAAAGAAGAAAAAAAGAAAGGTTTTACCATAGACGGCTTTAAAATTATGCAATTATTTGTCAGACATATATATATATTTTAGAATCGTTGAATAATTAAGTTATTTTATGTTCAGCAAGGAATTGTGCATGTTCATTATTATGTTTAAACATCTGTACACGTTTATTGAAGGTATTATAATAGATTTACCACAAGCACCCTTTCCCTAATTCGGTGATATATATACAATTCAATAAATTGTTATTGCGGCTCATATACCATAAATCACTTTGCTGGTCATTGTACATTGTTTGAGTTCACAATTTGACAGGAATATAAATGTTTAATATAATAAAAAGAGCTTTCAAATGACGAGGCATTATTTTTTATTTATTTATTTATTTGGATATAAAGAATGCTTGATTATGATATAGGATGTGTGCCAAACAGCATATAATAAATATAATTTTCATTCTTAGTTATTACTGCATGATACTGTTAAACAATCGTTGAAATATTGTAGTTTATTGGTAGTTTTCTATGCTAGTGAAACCAAATAAACGTTTTACGCCATCACATTGTCATGCTCTGAGCAATCGTACGTAGGTGAAAAAAAATATATATTTTTTTTTTTTATATCTACACAGAATATATAGTGTTAGTTGAACTATGATAGTTTGAAGGTATGTAATGAAACAAGCATACTGGGCGAGGTTATACATAAAATATCTTATATCTTAATGTGGAATGCTTATTTATATCTTAATCTATGTTATTTTCGTATAGAACTATACTTTGTGCAAGCACAGGATTTTTTTTTTTGCACTAATTTATTATACGCTATAATTAATAAATTTTAAATACAAGAAGTGCTGCAACACTAAGTGTGCGAAATTGAACAAAATCGACATTGATGTAATATGATTTTTATAAATTCAATTTACGTCGTTCAAATAATGCGTTGAAATATTTCAATCCAATAAATAACTAATTAATTTCACCTAGATAACATAAATTTATCGATGCTTAGCTATCAAGACCAACTGACCAACAAACGTAACAATAAAATATAGGTAAACATTTTTTTTTTTCAAGAAAATAAATAATAATAAAACAATGGAACAAAAAAAAATCTGTATTATTGATATGGCAATCAACACATGAAAAACCATTTAAGAAAGTAACCGTAAAAATTAATTGAATTAACTGTGTTTTTTTTTCTGATTTCAAATAATTCTTCTTCTGTATATGTTTGCGCGATAAATTGTTGATTTACTTCCCAAAATGAAAATAATGTGTAACCGAAAAACAGTCTAGTTTATATATACCACAAAATTAACGCGCATATATTTCTTACTGGGTATTAACATTGAATTAAAAAAAAAAAAACAAAAAATACTTATTTATATATATAGGTAAAGGTATACAAATGAAAATAAATAAAAATAAAATCATGATGATCTTTGAAAATAAAAAAAAATTTAGTGCTTTAATTTTGATTGCTCGCAATTTATAACAAAATGCCCATCATCATTAATACCATTATGTTATATGAACTTTACTACTTGCAAATATATTACCTTCTATTTTCTTCTTATCTTCTTTTTTTTCTTCAATGTATTTGCGACTTTGTGATTAGTAAAAATATATAATAAACGGTGTTGTGTATATATGAATATGATCTAATATACCTATGCTTATCGTCTATTTTCTTTATCCATCTCGCGTATAACAGAAGATAAACATCAGATTAATAGTTATATACTATATTTTATACACTAAGAAGTTCAAGTATAAGTAGAGTTATAATGTGTGCGATATTATTGTTTATTAGAACAGAAATATTTTGTTATGTTTTTTTTCTTTTTCTTCGCTCTGTTGTAGTTGCTTTGCTGTATCATAACACTACAGATTAAGAGGATTGACGTATAAGAGATATAAGGAATAATGCTCATTTTGATTATTATATTATTATATAAGAAAATAATTCGATTTTGAACATAATTTGAATATTTATCAAAAATCGTACAACAATCCATTTTTTGAACAGTGCACAAGATGGCACAAGTATGTAATTCAAATCAATTCTTAACTCAACATTTTAAGTTTGGCCTGCTGAATTGTTACTTTTCCTGTTTTAGAATAAAATTTGGTTCGCTATCTAATTTCTAATATAAAACACTCTTAACATCTTAGTATATATGATAAAGTTAACATTCATCTCTTTTAAATTTATTTGAAAATAATGAACTGTGCACTGACCATTAAGTCCATTACACATTTTGAACGCAATGATGATATTACATTTTGTTTTGGTTCATATTAGTTTGAAATAATAACACAACAGCAAAAAAAAAAAATAACGAAAAAAAATATTTCTTTTTTTGCTTCTTTTTTTTTGGCGAAATTCAAAAATCGACCAAACAAAATCAGGTTTTTCGGTCATGGAGAAATAAAACGGACAACAATGAGTGATTAGCAGTAGATTGTTAGTATTTTAATCTTAAAAGTTAACGATATTGTTTTAAGATGATTTTGTAAGCCATCATATTGTTCATTAATTATTTTTCAGCATCATTAGCACTCGCCGTTGATTTGGTTCATTCATAAAATAGGGCTATTGTGCGATAAGATCAATAATAAACTGTACGTGTACATATATAAAGTAGTGTTATTAATTTTCCGCTAGTTATATTGATTTCCATTTTTTAGAAGGTGTGGTTAGTGGATTCTCACGCCTTATTTCCTTCTAAACTTTATACTTATCACACAAAAGCTTTTTTTTTATCCTGACCGATACTTACCGCAACTGTCAAAATATAAATATATTTTCATATACTCGTACGTCGTACCAAGTATAATTGGTATAAATATTTAAGGGCCAATTCGAAAAATATGACGAAAGAAAAGTGGAATAAATATTTGAAATATAAAACATATAAAACATATCACTAAACGTATCAAACATATCAAAATTGAATGAATATTTAAAATTTCAACTAGGGGATATGTATTGAAATGAGTATAGTTTGCCAGGATACTCATAGTGTCGCGAACTCTTGTTATAATATAGAGTTATACACCTTAAATGTACCATATTTTCACAAAATAACTTTCAATTGAATTATTTACAAAATTAACCAAAAATAAATTCCGCATAAGACTGACCAATACATTAGCAAATTTAAAAATGTAACCAATTATATTTTACATGCTCAAAATCTGTGCCCTTCAAAAAAAAATAATAATAATAATAATAATAATCCAAGTTCGATATCTAATATATCATTAATATTGTTGAACGTACACAAAGGTTCAATGAATTTTCATTGAGCTGTTAGAACATTGTCATGCAATAACAAAATGATGACCATTAAAAAAAAAATGTGTACTTTGTGTACGCATCAATGCACAGAACATTTTACAAATTACATTTATGATAAAGTTTTTCTTATTTTTTTTTTTTATTAAACAATCGAAACCTAAATCGTTATTACTATGGTCGCTGATTTGTTTGTCGAGGAGGTTTAACGTACTCGTACAGATAATGTGGATATTTTGACAACCTATATTCTCAATTTCCTAAATGTGGTTCCTGTGAACTCAGAAATATTTTTATGAATTGTGAATAAATAATATTAATTAATAATAAATCACTATTTTTGTGTTATTTGTATTATTGTGTTAATAAAATTAAAAAAATCAAAAGAGCGACTTTTTTTTGTTTACTAGCGTGAGGCCGTGGGCTTGGGGCTTCGGCCCCGGTTGCCCGGCACTCGCGTCGGCACTGATCCTACGTAATGTTTTATCTGCTGCGTGCAATTACACTGTGTTTACTGTTTAGCAGTAAAGTAAGTTAAACATGACATTCATATATACACTCAACTCATATAGATCCTGTGATTTGTGTTGCATAAATGCTCGATGAATATTAAAAATAAATCACAAAAACCACTAAACTATTTTTACTTATTTATTTTAATTTGTATTTGTTTATTTTTACTTACATTTAGAAAAAAAAAATGAAATTAAAATGCTAATAATAATATATATATAAAAAAAACAAGACGTACTATATTAACGCCAAATAGAAGTAAATAGATAGAAATAAATATAGCTTAACAAAAATAAATTTACAAAAATCAAATGTACATTTTAATCAAATATATATAAAATTGGATTAAAATGGTTTAAGACTAATTTTTATATTAAAAGATAATAAATAATGGCCAAGAAACAAAATGCAAAACCGAAAAAAAATATTTTAATAGTTTGGTGCATATTTGACCATAAGATTGTTAAATTTTCAATGAGAGTAGTTCGACTAATATTATTTTCATTAGCTTGACTAATCCATAGCCGCGATACATGTTTCATCAATTTTGGAATTTTATGTTGATTCAAATAATGTCCATAGTGATGACTTGTTTTTGGTGTTGAAAATGATTTATTGGATTGAGAAGTTATTGGTGCTATGCTGCCAGATAAATTTTTAAACGTATGGGACTGACGTGCGTCCTTTGATGATGATATTGATTCTACTGCATAAGGATTTTGAGATATTTTTGAATTACGTAATTGTTCAAAATTGTGATAAATGTCAATGCCATCAACAGCTGTAACATCTGCTACTGAATTTCCAATCGAAAATGATGTGTTTGGTTCGAAAGCTGATTTCGGTTGAATGCTTCGTCTTCGTGGTGTTGATGTTATTGCTCGAGACTTTTTCAATCGTTTTCTATTTGATTTCCTGGCATGTTGTACAAACTATAGAAATAAACATTAAATAAACACATCACAATTAATAATATTAATAATATTCATATTATTTTATTATTGTTTTAGTAATTTTATGAAAATTAAAGTAAACAAAATTTACATTTTACTTAAAACCAATATGTACAAATTTACACTACCACAATAGCACAACACAAAACAATTTTATAACGGACAAAAAGACCTATAATTTTGAGGAAAAGAGAAACTACAATATTTTGTTTGAATAAATTTTATCTAAAACTATAAAACTGCGATATATAAATTAACAACTATCATAACACCAGCAACGAAATTTTGATTTAAAATGTTTTAAAATGCAGCTGTGTGAAAACTGTGTAAAATTGATAAACTTCATATTTAAAAAAAAAATGTTTTACACAACTTTACACACTACAGTTTCATTTTAACACATTTGAAAATTTGAAATCAAAATTTCACTGCAGAAGACCATTTTATTTTAAAATTATTTAACTGCATTCGAATAAAAAAAAACGTCATCAATGTTTTTTATATTTTTAAAATCGCAGTTTATTCTTAATATTACTTCGAAAATAGTACATTACATATAGGCATTTTGTGTAAATAATTCGATTTAGTATTTTATTTTATAATTATAAAATTAAATCTAATTTTTCATTTACAAGTTGTTATCAAAGTGACTATGCCATTTAAATTAAAATTATCTATAATAATACGTTAAAATTATTAAATAATTATTTAATCACATTTACATTAAATTATTTTATTATTTGAATTACATTTCATTCACATTTCAATTTAAAACAGTATAACTTTAGTGCTTTTCATCTTATCCAATTTAATTATATAACTGAAATTAATAATAATCAATCGCGAAATTTAATAAGCATCGAGTTAAGTTGTCATGTAAGTTGAATGTAATAATTATTCAGATAATAGAGCGACACAGAAACTCTTTGTAAATACATATTTATGTTACGCACATAGAAAGGAATAACAATTTAAGTGTTATAAAATCTAGCGTTTACATGATTTTTTGGCACTTTTAAGTTAACCATTTTTTTTTTTTTGACAAATTTATGCTCTTTTAAACTAAATAAATTAATAGCTAAGCTAATGCCATACACCGGTTAATATTATACTAAATTTTTTAATGCTAGTAGAACAATTTAAAATTAAAAAAAAAAAAAACACGATACCATTTTTATCATATATATACATTTATATTTATCAGTACAAGCAATTTTTTTTAATTAAATTTGAATTGCCTATGGATTCAATTTATAGTTAATTTAGAATTTTTATTAAAATATGGTTTTACTTGCAATTTTTTTTCTTGTTTTGACGTTAGAAAGCATTCATTTCTTGAATTATGAAAAAGTATAACAACGAGAATTATTGAATAAAAAATTATTTAACTAAATCATTTGAATTAAAGTAATAATTTATTTCTCACCTCGTTCTTAATTTTCGCTGAGGAAAACAACGAACGTAACTTTTCTGGTTTTGCATTCTTTGATGATGTTATATATAGTTGACGATTGCGATGGCTTTTCATTATAATTCTGTTCACTTAAAATATCACCTCTTGGAAGTACAGCATTAACACCACCGAATGTGATAAACGACTACCATTTTTGTTTGGTGTTGGTGGTCCAGGACGTTTTTACAATGTCAGTCGGCGTGTTTCTGATTGTCCACTTAAAATGCTTTCATCCATTGCTTTGGAATTTTTAATAACAGAACTAGCGCCCGGCTATTCCAAACGAATTTAATTGATTACACTTATGATTTTCAATTTACCACAATTTTTGATTTTCTAAAAAAACAAAACAAATGAATTCATAAAAATATATTACCTTGAATAAGTTTTCGTCATTTAAGTTATGATCGCACTGTATTGTGCTGTATAAGTACTACGCAAGTGTGATGAATATAAATAATTTCGTCTTTGTAGTTCTGAGCGACTGATTAATAATAATTATATTTAAAACTTACCTTATAGACTCACGACCAAATTCTGGAGAAATGGATATATCATCTGTTTTGAGTTCATCCAAATATGTATTATTTAAGAGTTCACCTTCTTCATCTTCCATTTTGAACTTACTATTCACTTTTATTTTCAGAGATTTTTTTTTTAATTTATTAGAAATATTGAATTGGATTAAATTTAATATGAAATACGTACCAATTATTTTTGATAAACCGGACCGGCTATTAGATGAACCATTTGCTTTTTCAACCAAACAAAGTTTTGTTTTTACAAATATCATTTTCTTTTTGAATGTCAAGTGTTTCCTCGTTCAATTTGCGTTGCTAATAAATTAGTTTTCGTTAAATATGCATTGATTAAAAAAAAAAAAAAGTGAAAATTTAAATTATCTTTTCAGAAAATTCCTTTTCATGTTTCATGTTTTAACCCCTTGGACAATTTCATCACTGCACAACGTTTTCTATAATTTCAAGAAATCACAAAAAGAAATGAAAAAAAAAATTCTTACAGTAAGGTATACAACCCCGGGCATATAAAAAAAACACAAAATTTTTTTGTTTTTAAAAAAATAATACCTATTTTTTTGTTTGTAACTAATAGCCAATATTCTAATAAAATATACTTAATGTTTCTTAAATTTTTTTATTAAAAGAAATTTGGACTATTTTGTTTAGTTCCATATCGAATAAATAATAATGTGAGTGAATAGTACATATAACCAATAATAATAACAACATATTTAATTATATTAAGACTAAATTTCATCCATCGTTTATTGTTTTTAATTTTTTTGCCTATTTGTGTCGTTGTCCTGTGTTGTTAATGGGTGATACTATCGATCTGAATCTGAATATTTTAGACAAAAAGAGAAGAAACACAAAATTAATTTCATTGAAGATGAAATAATTGAATGAAATTAATTAAATGGAGTGGAAGGTGCTAGAACTTATTTTGCTTGAGTTTATAAACCATCAATAAAACAGTACACTCGAGAAAACGAAATGAAAAGTTTAAAGATTTAATAAAAAAAAACACACACACACATTTTGACACTAAAAACAAATTATAGTACGTAGGTTATTACTGAACTAATTATTTAGTTAAATACAAATATCAATTTTAATAAAAATCCATGCACAAAACATTTACCTAATAAACCCCAAATACATAGCCAAAACCTTTTACTTTTACATTCATATGTTCTGATTCATAAGACAAGTTTCAAAAGACTTACCATTTTAATTTTAATTTTCTCTAATTTTCCCTCCATCTCGAGTCGAATCTTCTTAATTTTTTCTTCAGTCGACTTTTGATCGGCAGCTATTTGTTCTATATACTTTTTCTTTTCCTTTAACCAGGTTTTTTCTTTTTGTTCAGTCAAATCCCGATGCTGATATAATTTTGCTTTACATATTTTTACATCTTCTATTAAGGCGTCTCGTTCTTGTTTCCTTATTTTCACATTTTCATTTTCACTCTCTTGTAATTGCATTAATTGAGATTTTAAATATTTAATTTGTTCTACATTACAATCATTTGTGATTAACTTATTTTTGTCGTCTACGACATTTGCTTCTATTTTTATAGATTCTAAATTATTTATTTTTATCATTAATTTTGAAACTTTTTCTGCTAATTTTTCGGCTTCTTGTTTATATTGATTTGATTCAAAATTAACTATTTCCAGATTTTCTTTTAATAAATTATTTGTATTTTTTAAATTAATTATTTCCTTGCGGTCATTAAGAATTTTCTCAGCATCTATAATATTTTGCTTTGTTTGATAATAATTGATCAAAGGAATAATTTTGGATTGTTTTTTTTCATCGATAGCTTTGACATCTTCGAAGTTACTTTTGAGCGATTCAATATTTGCTTCTAAATTTTGTTTATCTGAGATTAATTCGGGCATTTCTTCTTCCAATTTGAATTTTTGGTCGACCTTGGCTTTTCGTTGTATTGTTAGTTCGTCATCAAGTAACTTACATTTTTCTGTTACACATTCAAGTTCTGTTTTATACTTCGATTTTTCCTCGTTGAAAATTAAGAGCTGTTTTTGCAATGTTTTCTTTTTTTCAGCATTTTCTCCTTGAAGTAGTTTGAAATTGTTACTGATATTATCTAATTTATCTTCAATTAATTTGGCATTACTTTCCAACTCCTTATTCTTCTTCTTTAGATCGCATATTTCTTGTTCTAAACTTGATTTTTGAAGAATTTGTTCTTCAAGTTTCAATATTTCTTTTTTAAATTTCTCTTGTTCGTCAGCTTTGGCTTGTTTTTCGATCAACAATTCTTCGATAGCTTTACATTTTTCGGTTAAATCGACTGTGATTCGTTGAACCTCTTCAATCAATTGTTTATTTTGAATTTGCTGATCAACTAGGCGTACATCAATAACAGCATTAGCCAAATTTTCTGGAAGCATAACTGAAAAGCCTAAAATAAATAAATAAATTAGTAAATGAAAGTTTTTGGAAAAGCTAGTCAAGTTTTAAGAAAATATACTTACTTGAATTTGCGTTTGGTCGATCAGAACAATTTAAAAAATCGAAAGACGAATCCAAATTACTTTCGGATTTGCTGCCGTTTGAGCTCAATTCTTTAATATAATCTTCCAGTTCTTTGTTAGTGTTGTTTAAGAATTCATACGTTTTGGCACGTTCCTTTAAATCGTTATTTATTATTTCAAGTTTGTCATGCATTTTTATCGTTTTCTCCGTCAATGTAGAAACTTGTTTTTCAGCGTGTGCCAAATTTTTGGTCAAAAGCCTATTCGAGTCATGTAAAACATTTATATTTGTCTCATGTTCTTCCAATTTTTCATTCTTTGCAATTAGTTCTTTCTTTAGACGCTTTATTACCTGTCAGTAGTTTTGGATAAATTAAGTATTAGAATTTTAAATTTAATTGATTCGATTAATTTATACAATCATTTCTTACTTGTTCATTATTGTTTGGACTTTGCGGTGTGTTTGGGGCCTCTTTAATCTGAACCATTTGATTTTTCAAATCCTTGATTTCAATTAGTGATTTTTTATAATCATCATCTATTTAAATTTATGAAATTTTCGAATTAACATTTTAAAATAAAACATATTTTTTTTATATTATTGTTTTAATCAAATTACCTAATTTTATGATCTTTTCTTCACAGTGTTTCAGCTTCGTTTCAAAATAGCCTTTTTCAAACCGCTCTGTTTCTAGCTGAGCCTAATTTCGAAGTAAATTTAAAATTATTTAAATGAAGTTGTAAACTCAATGTTACAAAGAAAACAATGTAAGCATTCAATGAAAATGAAGAACTAACCTTCAAATTTCTATTTTCTAAATTCCAGTTGTTCAATAGCTTTGTTCTTGGAGTTACTGGTGATGATTCTAAAACTAAGCTTCCATTAAAAATAAGCGAATAATCAGCTTGAAATGAATTCTGAACAATTGTTTCTAAACCAGATAAACATATAATCATATAAATTTTTGTAAGTTGCGCTTACAATTGCTTTCATTTTTAACACAAACCTGTTTCTTCGATAGCTTCATGTATACTGACCCGTGTAAAGCTTGCATAATTACTGATCAAACTTTCCAAAAACTTTGCAATAATTGTTTGATATTTTTCCAACATATTGCTACATATATTTTGCATTTTTTGGTCAGCGTGTCGAACACAGGAAAAATGCAAAAGCAACGAAAATACGTAAACATAATCTTTAACATCAATTTGGGCTTTGTTATTTGCATCATCAGTGGTATTATGGTCAGATCCTAAATGGAATTTCGGATAATTTTCTATGAAAATAGAAAGATTTTTTTTTATCATTTTACAGTCGCTTCCAATATGGCGACCAAAATAAGTCACGTACATACTAATTATCAGTCTAGCGAATTTTACATACCTTCAATAAATTCAATAAGACTTGATTGTTTAATTACAACCGAGTTTATATTTGTTTTGAACGCATCAAAAAAGCTAATAATATTTATTTCATGTAAATTATCATGAGTTCGGTTTAAAAAACCAGTACAATTCGCCTATAAAATTTTCAAATTTATTACTAACTAAATTCTATATTTTTTCTTTCCATATCTGAATAAAATACATTCTAAATTTAATCAAAAAAATAAAAAAAATGTAAGTACATACCCATTCTAAAATAATGGTTTTCCAACGTGAATCCATTATTCTTACATAAATACACAAATAAAACAGTAAAACATAAATGCACAAAATAAAAATGTTAATTTTAATATCGATATATTCTATTTTGTTCACATTTAACTATAAAATTTGTTAAATAGGACAAGCATTAAACTTTAATCGCCCAATATAATATTTAAATGGCAAAACACTGGTTTTGATTGAGATGCCTCGGATATTCGGAAAAACCGAATATTCGGTTTCGCCGAAACTAGACGGCGAAAGTTTTGTCAAAACTATTTTTTTTTTATGAAAGAAATCGGTTAATTTAGTCATCAAAATTTTTACAAAATATAAAATAATATAATAAAAATAAGTTTCCAATTAGAACAGAATTTATTTCATAAACAAAGAAAAAATATGTATGAAAATGAAAGTACGCATGTTTATGTTGATTTTGCTCCGGTCTAGGTGAACGAATTATGATTATTGACCTATTGTTAGGCCCTTATCCCACATTAGTTTATCATAGACTGAACACTGAATTATAAACTTAATCTACAATATTTTTAAAATGCGAGAAATAGATGGATATATCAAATACTTATGTGTGAGCGAAATATAAAATGTAATTATGAAGTGTCAAACTAAATCACAATATTTATAAACTAAAACTGCTAAAAAAAGCGACTTTACATCAATTTTCATTCAGTTTATACTTAATTTAGTTTATAATATTGTTCATAATATTGTTTTATTGTTAAACTCTTCACTCTCATTGTAATTTTCAATGGAAA